>VZTH01005066.1:0-251482 GCA_013397815.1 Aleadryas rufinucha
TAAGACCAAGAAAAAGGCATCAAAGTATACAGCCCTACACAGTAAGGGATCCAGGTAAAAAATACATGAGCCATAATGTAGTGAAATTAATTCTACATATTGTATATTCAATCTTATAAACTGGCTTATTCACAACCAGACAGCACTTGCTGTTTGATTATTAGTGCTCTAAGATAGGAAAATCCTCTGTCTGGCTTGAGCTTGTCCTCTGAAACAACTGCACAAGACCTGCTTTATTCACAAGTGGTTTGACTGATTTAAGTTCTCTTTTATCCAAACAGATCTCAAACCCATCGAATAACCATGGCTTCATGAGAAAAGCAAGTTGGAGACAGCATGAATTTCTTTAAAAAAAATCCTCTCTCTATAACCAGAAAATTTCCTTCCATCCCTTTTAAGCCTGCTTCACCCCACTCCTCTCCACTAATCATCTTATTTCTACTTTTGTGGTCTGAGAGGTATCAGATAATTTTGCAGCTCAGGAGCTAAGGCAGGCCCCTGGGTGGTCAGAGAGAGCCTCCCAAGAACGGCTTTGCTGGCTCTGCCCTCCAGACACAAGGGCAGGTTCCCACAGCTCAACAATGAGATTTGGAAGAAGATGTTTTATAGAAGAAGTATTAGCACCCCTGTGTGGTATCACTCTGCTATGTGAGAGCTGAGCAGCACAGGGAAATTCTGCCTGTAGCTTTGAGGAGTCCCCAGCAGCCTCGGTCTGCTGATGGAAATGTGAGTCTGTCGGGAGGCCAAGCCCAAGCCACTTCCCAATTACTGGTTCAGCCTCCGGGGAAAGCCACAAACCCATCTCCCAGCATGGATGGGCACCACAGGGCTCTCTCAGGTGGAGTTCCTCAGAGGTACAGAAATGGGAAAGAAAACTGTGTAGAGAGCATGCAATGATAAACTCACATAGATCCATGTGTCTGGCTGTGACATTAAATACTTTACAGCAGAAGTGATGATAATTAATTTGCTTGTGATGTGGGACAGCTGATGGAGGTGCTGATGCTGTCAGGATTCTGTGAAGCTGCACTGATTTTCTTGCAGACTCAGGGGCTCTGTTTATGAGACACGATGGGTCCAACAGGACCATGGTGATTTAGAAGGTGGAGCCCCATTTTCAAAGGTGAGAAAGTAAGTGCATGTTTGCTGAGTACCCACAGGTTTGCCATCTGAAGGTATCCAGACACTGGCTACTATGGAGAGAGAGAAAAAGACCAGTGGAAATGAATAAATCAGAGCAATACTGGTCCTGACCTGCTGACTGGTTATTAGTTTCACCAGGCACTATCTGCATTTAATAGGAACCCTTACACACTTCTGCAGATGTGATGCAGGCTGCCAAAATGCACTCTATTGAAAATGCACCAAGAGTGCATTTCTCCCTGAATCTGTCCATTCTCAGCCTTTTGCTATGAGGAAGCTCCTTTCCCCTCAAGGCTGTCCCGCTCAGTGCTGCAGCATGTCCTGGGAACAGTCCTGTCACTCTGAGCAGCTCTCCAAGTCCCTGCTGCCAGCAGAAAGAACCCGTGAGGGGTGAAACAGCACTAAGTGCCTGCTGCTCAACAGACCAAATATATTCTGAGGGTTATTCATCAAGAATAAAACTACAGAAAGAGCAATATAGGACTGTAAGGAAGCGCAGTGCAGGTCTAGAGCTGAATAATGGAAATTCCCAAGAATGGGATTTGCTGGTGGCTCTTCACACAAAATTAATCCAATAAAGTGAATTGTCCTGTGCAACCTTTCCAGTACAGCAGCTGTTCCTTCAGCAATAGGATTAACTTTGGGCTCAACCTTTGTATGCAATGCTGAATTATTCTGCCTTGGTGCACTGTCAGAGTCTGAATTTCCTATTTTCCCTTTGCTTTCTTTAGTAGAGCATTTTATGGCCAACCTGAAATGACAACCTTAGTGAACACACAACAGAAAGTTTTAGGTTTCACTGAAACACAAGTTAGTCAAGTATAAATAATGTGTACGCTGTTTATGGTCCTAAAACTTAGACTGGCTTCTAGTTAAAATTATATATATGTTCCAAGTGTTTGTTTTTGTTACTTGTGTCAGGACTAGCATCCAAAATACCTAGGACTACATAACAGCTTAGGGAATATCACATTTTCAGCCCAGTGGCTGGGTTTTGCTGTAGTGATTTTAGACTTCTTGAAAACACAGGCAAAGAATAAATTGGCTAAGTAGAAAAAAATTAAATGTAAAATCTCTTTGAAAGAATCAGAGTATGCAGCAGTTGCAAAATAATCCACAGAAACTTCTTGGTGTTCCTGTGCTGAGAGCACTTCTTTTTCAATGCCAGGTTTAGAAATTTCCACCTTATTTCATGCTCTGATGGACCTACAAGAGTTTTGTCTGCTATGAGGTGAAGCACTGTGCTGTGCCAGAAGAGGTAAGAGCTCTACAGGTGAGCAGAGGCAGGAAAACATGCTCAGCTCTTAGTGCAGCTCTCTCTTGTTGCAGAGAGGAGATCTCGGCACGTGACAGATTTTCTCTATGGTTACTCTGAGTCCAAAGGCTTGTGTAAACCTCCCCTTTGGCATGGCACCTGAATCAGTTTTGGGCTCCTTTACTGAAAATCGGAGTCCTTGCAAAATCTTTTGTCCAAGGCCCAAGGTTGCCACAAAGCACTCTGGGTCCCTGTGGCAGCCTGGGCAGCAGCCTGACTTGTCCAATTTGTGGAGAGAGTGGAGCTTTAGCAGGTGGCCAAACTGATGCTATCAAATCAAAGTGTCAAATTCCAGGGGGAACAGCCTGCCCTGGCAAGGGCAGCAGGCTGGGCCGGGTGCTGCTGTCACTGAGAGCAGGTTTTTGGCTTAGCGAGTTCGGCAGGCATCCGGCAGGTATTCACAGTGTCTGTGGGGGGCTGACCCAGACAAATTTGACCTCCAGCATGTAGACAGCATCAGGGAAGGGCTCTGATTTTACTGTTGTATCCAGTACGAAAAGCTTAGTAGTTTTGGAGGGCAGACCCTGCCTTTCCCCCGGAGTGATGCACTGTCCCTGTGAGCAGGGCTTTGGCAGGGAGGGCACAGCAAAGAGCTGCTCAGCTGACCCCAGCTTTACTTTGAGAGTTTTTTAATTAAAGGAAATCCAGGGGACAATGCCCAAATGAAAGCAATGCTGGCTGTGGCTGAAGAGAACAAGACTTTGTGGCAGTAATTTGGGGCCCTAAATAAAGGGTCATGCTGGTTTTATGTGAGGTGAAACTGTCCCAGAACAGGTTCCACCACAGCCCCCACAGTGCTTTCCCCACAAGACCCTCCCTGCAGATGACGGGAGAATAGGTACAACGTGGGACAATGACAGATTTTCGGTGTATTTCTGAAAGTCTCGATTCAACTTCTTCTGCCTGGAATTATCAAGGCATCTTTGGACATGTGACTCTTCATCTCAAGTGTTTGCACTGCCTCCAACAGGCACAGTGAGTGCTCACCACAGAGACATCAGATTCCATTTGAAGGCCAAACTGAAGTGTGGGTAATTACATTTCCCCATTTAAACTGCTGGCCAGTCTCAGCTGGATAAAATGTTCCCTTCCTAGCTGGAACTGTTGCCATGTCCTGGGAAACAGCTGCTGTGACAAAGTTAGGGGGCAGCTGCTGCGTGGAGAGGACTGACGTATCCGTGGCACACGGCCGTCCAAGCCCAGGTACCCAGTGGCAGGAGCCAGTGCTGCCGAGGGCTCTCCTGCACACTGGGAGTCCCAAGAGCCTTTCTGGGTTTTGGTATAGCTGGAACCAGTGCCCGGCTGGTGAGAGAGTGGAGGGACAGAGAAAGGATCAAGGCCAAGCGCGAGTGGGATTTGTGGGGCTGGGTAAGGGGCTGTCACTGCCCGAAGCACTGCCTGCAGTGCTTGATTTGGGACAGTGACACCGGTCTGGGTGCCCATGCCAGTCAGAGCACGCTGCACCCATGACATGATTCTGACACGGCTAAATCTGCAAATGAGACCAAGTCCGAAGACATCTGAGCCAAAGACAAGCTGAGTCAATGGCCCAGCTTAGAAAAAGCTGGTGAAATACAGACTTGGCCCTTTTCCTTCCCTGCAGCACTGGTGAAGTGCACAGTCTCTCAAGTAGGTCTTTATAACCGATCAAAGCGTCTGTGTGGCTTTTCAGGGGGCTGAGCTTCCACTCACAACCCAAGGTCCAGTTTAATAATGTAGCTTGTTAAATAAACAAGTGGATATGCAGAGCCCCAGCACTGTGACGATGGAGAAGATCCGGTGTTCTCTTCCCACTCCAGAGCCAGCTATTGATGGACATCTGTCTGTAAAACATTGGGCCTTTTATTGTTTTTAATGCAAGAAATGCCTTTTCCTGGAGACCACCACTGAATACTGCTTTGCCAGAAAGGCTCCTTCACAATCCAAACAGAGAGCAAGTGAGCATAGAGGATCCATTACCCAAAAACTCAACAAAATCTTCCTCACCCATGAAAAGTGTATGCACAGCGGAGGACGATCTCGGGGATGGGGCTTGGAAGAGGGGGGAGCTGTTCCTGGAGGGTGGCGTTCGGGGACCCACCAGAGGAAAATACTTCCATTTTTCTATCCGATAACTCTACTGCCCGGCTAACAAAAATAATCCCTTATTAAAGATAACAGGAATCTGGCTTGTATAATGCATTCATTGAGACTGATGTGCTTCCAGTTTTCAGAGTTTCTATACCTTCAGAAAGACTAAAAGCCAC
Source organism: Aleadryas rufinucha (assembly GCA_013397815.1). Classification (NCBI taxonomy): domain Eukaryota; kingdom Metazoa; phylum Chordata; class Aves; order Passeriformes; genus Aleadryas; species Aleadryas rufinucha. The sequence goes on from VZTH01005066.1 coordinate 4,705, forward strand.
AATATCGACATGACAAGCTCTTTGCAGACACAGTTTGGGTTTATGATTTTGTATGTGCTTTTGAATTGCAGACTTAAATTTGATCTCAGCCATCAAAATAGAGTTGTCAAGGTCTTAACCTGCCTGAACAGGTTACCCATTCAGCCCTGCATTGCAGTCAAGGGGTGCACATGTGTGACCAGCTCTTTTTACCAGGGGCATGGAGCCACTTATCTGAATTCTCATCCTTTTATTAGACCAGAGATTTGTTTTATTAAGAAAACATGGAAAATGCAAATGCCAGTAAAATAGTCCTTAAAGTGAGGCAAATTCCACATTCTCTTATGCTCTCAGATACCTTTACCAGCAGCAGTATCTTGTCTAGTGTGAAAAAAGTACAGTGGGCTCTTGGAGCAAGAAAGCTCAGCAGAGCCACTGCTACTGTCCCCCAGGGGGCTGCCCCGGAGCCCTTTGCTGTGGGACAGAGGCAGCCAGAGGGTTACAAAAGCACTGATCTGCCACAAGTCACCTAAAGTCACCTCCACACTGGCACACATCCCTCGCATCTGTTTTGTGTGGGAAGAAGTGATTTTGGCCTGACAGGTAAAATCAGGCATTCTTACAGATCAGTCCTGGAGGAGACATCGATGGTGAGATAGATGCTAATTGCTGATGAGAAATGGTCCATCAGAACTGGCAAAGGCCCCAGCTCTGAGGTGGTAAATAACCCCAGTGCTTTTCTGGCAGTAAAGCAAAAATCTGCTTTTGTGCAATGGTCAACAGAGGAGAACTCAACCGGAGCAACCTGGGGTATGCAGAGGGGCTCCCAGGGAGAAGGTTAACGCAGGGGTTGTTTTACAGACTCACAGGATTGTGATCCATTTTTGTGCCCGGAAAGGTCTGCTTCAGGATAGGGAAGTTCCACCCATCTCAGAATAGCTTTGGTTTTCCGAACACAATTTGATGTCATCAAAGATGATTTCACCCTTTGTCTCTTCATGGATGAAATTGCAGCTGAGTGACATTCTCACATTATGCAGGGACAAGTGCAGCAGAAATTCCTCCAGCTGAGGAGTGCTAAATTGCAGGGTCACCTTGTCAGTGTGGTGAGGAGATCCCCTTTTGGCTCCCACCAAAGGCAGGTTTGAGAGAGACCTCAACCCACATGGCTCCTTCCTGGGATTTGGCTCTTCCTAGGACTTGGCTCTTCCCCCCTGAGCTCCCTGCCCAGTGGCAGGACCATGAAAGCACAGAATCCAGATGTCCATCTCCCGGCTCCTTTCATTCCTGTTTTCCATAGATGAAAAGCATGGTTTCATCCTGGTAACACCCAGGAGCTGGCACGTTTCAGCCTGGAGTTATTTCTTTCTTTTCTCTAAAGAGCAGTGATAAAAAAAAAATCAAGCACTCAGACCCTTGAAGGCCTGACGCAACCTTCACTCACAGGAGCACTAGGACCGACAATACCATAATAAAGATCTGAGGTATCACCAAGAAAAATAGGAAGCAGCCAAAGAAAAAGCAGGTCACCACAAGCTCACTGTAAACACCCTTGCTTTGCACGTATCTTGGCTGTGCTGATGTGATTGCTAGCAGGCCAGTGTGACGCTGCATTTTCACTGCTACAGGTATTTATTTTACACTCTGGCTCTGAGTCTGAGCCTCTGAATGTAAAAACAATCAGAAGGCTGAAGTGTAAATTCTCCCTGCTGATTTATTTACTGTTGTGTTTTTATAGCACCACATGGCTCTAAGTTTGCACTGGGCCCATTCAACCAAAACCCATGTCATACACTTCCAGAGAAATGAATGACTTTATAAATTCTCTACAATAATAATCCCACGTACAGGAATGCATGCAGAGAACACCCAGACGGGGCTGGAATGTTTTAAGAATATAATATTGTGCTTTTTTGGTCAGGGAAACACATTTCTCTCAGGAATATGTGGTGTGGCCCAGGCTCCAGCCCTGTCTGCCTACCACCTGTAATAAGCCCTTTGGGAGATTTTAGTTCAGGCCACCCAAACTGTGAGCTGGGCAAAGAGACATCAGCACTACGAAGTTAACAGCCTTAATGAAGCCCGGCCCAGAGGAGACTCAAAACATCCACAGTAGGGAAAAAAAAAGGAAAGAAAGAAAAGGCTTTGATAGGAAAAACATCTGATCCATGTTCTCTAATCTTTGCTTTGTTAGCTAAAGCATCTTTAAAGGGCTTAATACCCCTGGAACAGGGATCTCTTTCTCTCCCCTTCAGAAACACCAATTAGAAGAGCAGGAAACTGCTTCCAGAATGGGGGGACTCTAAAAGAAATTAACTTCAGCTTGAGCAATCTGATTGCCCTTTTTTCACAAGCTATTTTTTCCCCCTGTTGTGTGGGTGAGCAACAGTTTTCTCCAGGGAGAGAAACCAGCTCCTCGTGCCAATCCTGCTGACGGAAAGAGAAGGCAGTGAGGCAAGGAAAGGGGAAAATTTATCAAATAAAGGGACAAGAAAACAAGAGGGTTTACATTCTAAGTACAAGAGGAATGACACCCTTATGGTGCAGCAGCCTGAGCAGTGAGTGTGCTGTACGCTGGGAGGAGGGAAGCAGCAGCCGTGAGCGGGATCAGTGCACGGCTCCTCCAGCCCTGGCAGTGGAGGCAGTGAGGGATCGGCTGGGCAGAGGTGGTGCTGGTGGCCATAGATTACATTGTCTCTGCACTGCTCAGTCCTCCTTGGGAAGAGAAAACCTTCCCCAGAGTCTCGGTGTTGGGAGCACGCGGGCAGGCACAGCCCATGTCTGTGCAGCACAGCTGATGGCCAAGGGGCTGCACCTTGGTGCAGCACAGCACAGCCAGCCCAGCTTTGCTGCCAGCAGACCTGGTCACAGAACTCCTGGTGACACTCTGGGCACCGTGGGCCACACTTGCTCCTGCCCCAGGGTTTGGTGGTGGGAGCAGAGATGCCCCTGCAGCCTGTGGGGCTTGGCCAAGGAGCAATCACCTGGACAGTGTGGCTGCTGCTGCCATGGGAGTCCATGCAGCCAGGCTGGGCCCCCGATGGCAATTGCTGTCCTCCCTGATGGCCACCCTCCCTCAGGGCAGCCCTCCATGCCGAGCCATCCTGCAGCCCACTCCAGTCACAGCTGTTATGAATGATAAACCCTCTCATCTCCACAGACCCGGTTAACCCAGAGCCTAGAAGGGAAACATCTGAATAAGCTCCTGGCTCTGTTCATGAAATTCCTGGACATAGTCCATGCTAAGATCTTTTTCTCTGTAGCTGAGTATTTTCCTTTGCACCTCAGGGATGTTACAACAGCTGTTTGTAAACAGTTTGCATCCAAAGTTAGCAGAAGGGTGAGTAGGAGAATCATGTATCAACTTTGTCCTCTTGAACATCTAAAAACTGTTGCAGCTACATTGGCAGTGCCATGGCAGATTTAAAAAGCCAGTGGAAAAGGCCAGTAGCCATCAGGGAACCACCCATGGCTGCCCACACATAGCCAGGCTGGAGCAGGACTGTGGGATGCAGCCCTGTGGGATGCAGCCCTGAAGGTGCCTGCCTGCTGGAGGCACGTGCTGCCTCTGGTCAGGATGAAATTCATCTCAGAGCCTGTGGTCAGCTAGAATCCAGCAGAAGGAGGTTTTCTGGGGAAGGAAGGAGGCAGAGGCTGATAGGAGCTGTTGGAGCCAAGAAGCTGCAGGGCAAGTATGTGCTGAGGAGGCTGAGTGTTGAGCACTTTGGAAAACCTGGTGTTCCTCTGCAAAACGCTAAGGTGGATGTGGGGTGGAACAAAGGGCTTGAATCTAAGCCCTGACACCCCTCCCCACACTCCCTAGCCCTTCACAGTATCCACTTGGAAACACAATACAGACCCTGAGCCCTTCCCTGTTCTCCTTTCCACCAGGAGTCCCTGCTCTGAGCCAGCTGAGTTTTGTCTTGAAAAGAGAAAACTTGCAAAAAACGGCCCATAAGCACCCTGCACCACAATGGGACAAGGATAAAATCTTGTCATTACTGCATGTAGGATATCTGGGTTTCTGAAAGGTTTTTGCTTTCCTTTACAGCCTGAAATGGACTGGCCCCTGTGAGAGCTCAGCCCTGTTACACGGAACTGTTGCTGCGATGCTCCCTGGAGACCTCAGCTGGTGTAAAAGGGGGCTCTGCAAGTCTCTGTAGCCCTGATGCAAGACCTCAGATTTAGGACAGCTGAGCTTGACACCCTCAGGAAGAGCCACGGGGGCCACAGCACTGGGCACAACAGGGCTGGGGGGCATCTGCTGGCCATCTGCGTTGGCAAAGCTTTTTCTCTCTCTTTTTCTTCTCAGATTGTGTTACCTGTCATCATTTCTGGGAACAAGTGTATTTTAAGAGCCATCTTTAAAACTGCCCAGCGACAGGCTCCCATTTGTACATCGCTCTGAGTCCATTTGAACAAACCGAACCACAGCTTTTTCCAGGGGCTGTGTTTGCTCCATCAGGCTTTTCTCTCTGGAGATGCCTCAGCTGCCTGACTTCTGCCATTGTTGCAGGTGGCATAATGCCTCCTTGCTTACCCCTGCCAGCCCTGACTGACTGGCACTGTGTGCTGGCACACCCCAGCCATCCTGATAGGTCCTTGAGTGTTTTTCTGGATGGGATGGACTGGCACAGGCCATCAACAGAACCCAGAATTTTTCTTTCCATCCTTTTCTGGCAGTCTTTCAGCTGATGTTGGGAGGACCTTACTTGCTTTCTTCTTCAACTAGCACATTCTCTTGGCATTAAAAATACCAGCAATGGCACTGATACTGCCAACAATTCCAGAGTACTTTTTCCAGCCCCAGTGAAAGGTTAGTTGACTCATTGTGCTCAGTCTGACACCAAATAATTCTGGGTGTAGATGTGTATAGGATATGAAACTGTTTTTTGTGTCTGGCTGCTGAAGCTTCTGCTCATTTTCTGATGCTATTCAAGGCAGCCTGAACTGAAACACAGAAAGATGAAGTACATGACCTCTGCAGACCTCTGGCATACAACCAGCAGCAGGAGCTACCTGAGATGGGGCACGAGCCTTTGTGGATTACTGCCCTGGTGTCAGGTTAGTGCCAGGCATTTGCTGTGGAGGGTCACTGCAGTTTTTTCGAGTGCCCGATGCTTAGCTAAGAAACAAGGCACATGGTCCCAGGTACAGCCCTGGATGCTGGGGCTAGGTTAGGATATAAGCCTGCGCAGAGATGCTTATGGATGTCACACCCTGAAGCAAACTGAACAAAATGTACGTTGCAAATAATTGCTCAATAAGAGAGGAGAAGCAGAGGGTGGGATGACCCCTTGGGCTTTCCCACAGCACAAGGCAGAAGCAGGGAATTATTTCTACTTGCTGTTGACCATGTCCAGCTCTTGTTTTCTCCTCTCCCAGCCAGAGACTCTGCTCGGTACCAGATGCACTCTCTCCACTTGATGCTGCCTTGCTTTTGCAGCCTGACCCGTCAAACTGAAACAATACAGGACATGTTTTACAAGGTACTTCTGCAGTGGGGAGGGAGAATTTGTAATTTTATGGAGCTTGTAAATTGAACTTGTAAAGTCCTTTAAAGCCCATAGCTTGGGCATTTCATCCTACTGATGTTTAGGGATAAAGGCCAGCAAGGGCAGAGGTGAAAGGGGCCAAATTCATTGCTGAGATGACTGCAGGCACTGGAGCTTACAGAGGGAAGGAGTTTGGTGTAGTTTAACCACCAGCTTTACAAAATTAGCCTGGACTGTCTCCCTTGCAGCTCTTGGGAATCTCTCTGAGCTAGTTATAGCCTTGTGTGAATATGTGAGTACAAAAGACTCCAAATCAGTGCAGCTGAGTCAGGACCCAAATGAAGTGCTTTTGGCTTGCACTTCAGCAAACACAGCAGCATATGGGGAGACAACTTACACCTCTGGCAAATTTGGTTTGTATGCCTCAAAGGTTGGGGTGAGCATCCCCGGCCTGCAACACCACAGGAGTATAAGGTACCTGCTGAAACAGCCCCAGAAAGGAATAAACAGACATCTACTGCAAAGCACCAAGCATGAATGTAATTGAAGGCAAATTATAATAACAGCGAGTACAACAGCAGGGCTTCTAATAAAGTCTGCTCTGTGTCCTGAGCCAAGGGCTTTACCTGCCACTATGGCTCTGCAAGGTAATTATTCCATGGGCAGCCGGGATGATTGATGGAGATATTCATTAAACACAAACCTGACACTTTGCTCTCTAAGCCCAAATAATCCAACCAGGCTGTCCCCCAACAGGGCACCCTCCCCTCGGCACGTTTTTCATGGGGGGTTTCAGAAGAAAACCAGCAGCCAAGTACCAGAGCCCAGACCCAACGGGGGGATCCCGGCTTGCTTCTGAGGGCCGAGGGCAGGTGCTCAGGCTGGAGCCAGCTGTGCACACACGGACCCTAAGCAGAGAGTATTAGGCTGTGACAGCTGCAGCTGGCTCTGAAATAAGCACCAAGCATGAAGAGATTATAATAGATTTTACTTGTATTATGAAACTGATTTTACATCATATATGAGGCAAAAAATGTCTGTCTCTCAAAGGGATGGAAATCCTTTTGCAGGGCCAGAGCCTCCAACACAGCCAAGCTCAGGGCTGCTGGTGGGGGTCAGGGTAATGGAGCATCTTCTCTGCACAGTGGCTGGTCCACAGCATATGGAACAGAAAAAAATCTGTATCTGATAGTCTGACTTCAGTTTGGGGGAAAAATAAACTTTTATTCTTTCTCTCTTCTCAAAAACAGTTTTCAAATTTCTTTGCTATTTTTGACCAAGAACCAGGCTGCTTTGGTCCAACTGTTTTTGTCTGTGCCATAAGTAGGGGACAAGCTAGGGAGGGAGGACTCATCTCTTCTCACTTCATCATCACCAGCAAGAGTCCTAATTCTCATCTGGGACAATCATGTTGTGTTTGCTGCACTTCTGGGATGAAGTGCACATTACATCCTTCCACATCCTTCTGGGCTGCTGGAAGGACCCGCCCACCTGTTTTAAACAGGCTTGGAAAGAAACGGCCTCAGAGCAGAGGGGAGGCACAAAGTGATGGGTCTCCAGTGCAGCCCAGCCCAGGGCCCTTTCTCCTCAGGTGAGGAAGGTCACTCCTCCACAAGGGGGAAGTTTGGTCTGTACTCAGCAACTCCTTGTGCCATACAGATGTAAGTGCTAATTCATAAACAGATCAATCTTACAGTACTGAATAATACTAATGGCATAACTAGCACTGCCTCAGGGTCTCCAGGCCATTTTGAAGGGCATATATTCCCAAAAGTGGATGTTTTTACTCTTTCAAAGCCAGTGAAAGGCTTGTGGTTCCCAGGGCACATCTGATCCCTCTGGGATAGCTCCTCACTTCCTGCATGAACCAGGTGTCTGCATGGGGAAGCAGGATGCACCACAGCTTCAGGCTCCCCTCACGGCACTATTTAGTCACTGGGGTTATGGGAAATAGCCTGAACCATCCAGGAACTGACAGTGGACCCCATCCTGTTATCATGCTCTATGATGGCCTATCAGGAAATGACATAAATACCCTCATTACACTTTATTTTATTTTTCATCATTGTGAAGCATCTTTTTTGTTTTGCTTCTGCTGGTGGTAGGCGACCAATCGCAGTGCCCTGGCTCCCCACATCCTGCTGGGCAAGGTCTGCCTCTGTCCCTCTGAGAATCAGGCAAAGGATGTGTCTGTTTGCCAGTGTTTTTTCTTGCTGCTCCAGTGATGTTGCCTAGGTCAGGAAATAAACCTTTTGGGAAGGGGCAGGAAGGCAGGCTTTTATTAAGCTGCCTGTGCTGAATGTCCACAGCGAGATGGGCACCGTGCGTCAGCCAGGACAAGCGCTGTGAGAATGAGTTCACACAAATCTGGCTGTTTTGATCCAGAGTGACTCCAGGTCGCTGACCCCTTCCCTCTTGGAAACCTGCATCTGTCTGGAGTGACCTTTACGGCAACATTTTTAATTTAACTTTTGCACTCTGCATCCTGCCTATGCCGAGAGGGGAAGCTCCCTTTCCAAAGAAAGCTTTCCATCCTTGGAAATCCATTAAATAGTACTGCCAGTCAATTGCCTTCTGAGGGTTACACACTCAACTGCTAACCAGGGGAGAGCCAGGGAATACAGGGAAGACATTTGCCAGCTTAGTGCCATTGTCTGTCCCTGCTGTGGTCACACGCTCTCTGAGGACAGCAACATGGATATCATGGATATCACGGATACCACGCATACCATGGACCCAGCCAGCATCTGGCACAGAGCAGGCACCAGCCTGATACCTAGGAAGAACCCTCTTACTCCTGTCTGCTTTTCCTGCTCTGAACTGCCCAACAAACAGCCAGGGAGAGCTGCCACAGGGTGATTTTCTGATTACAATGGGACTGTGTTAGAGTATTTCTAGCTCAGTTAACAGCTGTTTTGTTAACTCCTAATTTCTCCCATAATCTGTATATTTTTGTCCCAGCTAGGGCATGGTCTGTGATATATGATGGAGAGCTTTGCCATTAATCATGTGCAAGTGAAAGTATAAACTTGTTTTATTAGTTTTCAGTGTGCCAGGTCACATAAATTAACTGGAGCATGTGTTTAATGTGTCCTGAGCAGTGTCTCCTACCTTTCCTGATAAGTCAACATGTCACCCAGGAACTTCCTCTACCTGCACCGGCAGCAGGACCACAAACACTCTTGTGCTACCCTTGGGGTGACTTTTGCCTACACTGCATTTAGGGCTTGCCTATCCCTGTGGAAGGGTTTTTCACCATGACTGAAGTTTATAGATGGGGGAAGCTAAGGCAAAGTGAGGTGACAGTGGGTGTGCTGCCAGTGTGTGCAACAGCAGGAGACCAGCCTTATTTCTTGAGCGAGACTCGTGGGACAGAAGTGTGAGGCCAAGGATAACTTCCTGAAACTATGTCACTGCAACCCAGGATGCTCTCACATCTAAAACTCAGCTGCTTAGGACAAAGCTACAAAAAAACCAGTGACCCAGCTCTTCACAGTTCCAATGCATTTGCAGTTCCTACGGTGCACTGTCAGTACCATTCCAAGGGCTTGGGTTTTCTTGGAAGGAAAGGGTGTAACCAATTCATTAGCTGACCCTGGCATCCCTGATTTGCATAGGATGCTCTCTAACTCTAGAATAATAGTGGTGATTATAAACACATGATGGCGAGGGGTGAGGGTGGTGAAAACCATTGTAATCACACATGGGGCGATGTGCTGACGGACGGGCTGTGCTTCAGGATCCCGGGCTCTGGGCAGCCTGCTGAGCTCCCACACAGCGCGGGAAATCCCCCAAAGCAGCTCAGCCGCTTTCCTGCAGGAATTCAGCTGTCCCCACAAGGGTCCTCCTGACACAGAGGTGCTGCCATTGAGCAACAGAGAAAATATAATACTGCCTCTATGAAATGCTGTCATCCAACTCCCGGATCAGAGCCTGTGATCCTGCACGTGCAGTCTAGACAGCCTGTGTCTCAGTCCCGCAGCTCAGAGCCCCTGCATTGGCAAAGCCAGGGCAGCTGGAGCACAAAGTGTCTGTACTGGTTTTGTGTACTCCTGGCCCTCGAAGGATGCAGAGACTGATCAGGTTCTCACACAGACTGGAGACTCATTTGGGCTGGTCTAACCCAGGCTGGCTGCAAAGCCCCTGAGCTTGATCTGGTATCATAGATGGGCTCACACTCTCTCCTGACTTTAAAGATCCTCTCTTGATCTTATTTGGATACTCAAGTTTTGCTCAAAATACCTTCCATTCTTCCTAGGGCTATCAGAAGAACCTTGGCATGAGAACCAGATGTGGTACCTGCTCTCCTGGCACTCATTCACTCACACACAGACCATTAATCTGTGCAGGAGTGTGTTATAAATTATTTGGTATGTATGAAAATCCCAGAACCAGAGTGTCGTTTTTGGCAGCTTCTTCCACAAACTGATGTGCAAAACTCTTTTACTTGAAGACTGCAAACGATTTGCTGGGTCTCACACTTTCCACATGAACTTGTGGGGACTCTGTGAAAGAGATGGACAACATCAGGCTAACCTGCTCCTTGTTTTGGGGAGCTGTCAGATCTTTCTCCTCCCTTGTTCCACATGAATGCAATTTTCTGGCTTGTTCCCATCACTCTGATGTTTCCAAAATAGCTGCAGATAAGAGTCCAGTGACTTGGTTGTCATACTTTTTTGAGGAGTTTTCACCATGATTTTTCTATTATTCCCTCATTTTGTTTTGCTTTTGTCTTCTGATTTTACTTGCTCAGAGAAGCAAAGTGAGAGGGGATATATAGCTTTGAGGGAAGAGAGAATGGTCTTAAGCTCTAGACTCCTCAGTGCATTTGGACTTTTCCCTTTTAACTTGCAAACACAGAAATACTTTACATTTAGGTTACTAATGCCCAATGCATTAGTAAGAAAAAGATTCAGAACCTGAATACACTTCCAAAACCAGCACTTATTTAGACAGGATGAATTAGACCATTTACTTTCTAACTGAGTATTTTATTCCTGATGCAGACTAGGACCTCCTATCAAGGGAGAAGCAAGACTCCTTTTCTGGGTCTAAAAAATAAAGAACTGAATAGTTCCTATAGAAAAGAAGATGTCTTTCCTAACACTGGCAATTAGCAGTTAACGTTGAGGCACCAGTGTTTCTAGCATCAATCCATACATAGCGTATCCTGTCTACTGGTCTCTGCCCTAACTCAATAACTGTAACTACCCTTCTCATAGATAAAAATGTTTGTGTTCTTGATATAAAATGACCATTTATTATCCAATGGAAGTCTGGTCTCCAGTGTATCTTTCCGAAATTATTCCTGTGATCAAATTGCCACAATGAAAAAAGATTTCTTCTTACCATGTCCTTCTCCCTTTTGCCAATAGAAATAACTAACCTCTCATGTCCTTAAAAGGTCTCATGTAGGCCCTTTGGTAACTGGTTTGGGAATTATTCTTGCAATTTCCTAGCTACTGACTTGGCACTGCTGGATATTTTTCTGGTGCAGAAAATGGGGCGGCAGGGGGGGGAGGTGCTCCTTTCAGCAGGTAGAAACAACTGAAGAGATGTTTGAATAGTTACTTGGCATTTGCTCCAGTGCTTAAAAACACTCCTGTTTCCTGACTGGGCCCTATTTTTCTCCTAAAAACATTCTCTGATTTGTGACCTATCTGCAGGTGCCTGGGTTTTTGTTGGCTGAGTGTCCACGTCCTGAGGTGACATCGACTATTTGAGGATTTGTTTCTTGCCTTGCAAAGACTTTTAAATTTCCAGAGCCAGAGACCCTGTGACCATGGGTTGGTGACTGGGTTTGTTTTCACACACGGAGGAGAGGGGATGCTGCAGAATGACTGTTGCTGGAGGCTCACGCAGCTCTGGCAGGTGCCCGGGTTGAGATCATGCTGGGAACTTGAATTGTTGCCAAGCTGGTGTGAGAGAGGATCATCTCATTTGTCCTTTTTTCACCCAGCTGTTTAGTGTCAGGTGTTTGTCCCATCAGCCCTGTCTTTGTCTGGCTCACACACCAATGCTCTGAGCACTGCAGCCATATCTGAATACGTCCTTCCCATGTCGGAGGCTCGTATTTTCACTTTCACAAGCTGCTGTGATTACTGGGCCTTTTCTCAAGTTTTAAGTCCATTTCTGACTGAGCAAGACCATGGTTTAAGCTAGAAAATACCTCAAGGCTCTCTCACGACTTAATTTGTGTCTATCATGGTCTTAATGGTCTGGGCATGTGGTGACTGCTTTGTGCCAGCTCTCCTAGTGATTTCCTGGCTGCCACTCTACCACTTTACCTGTGGAGGGGAGCTTGCAGTACTAATTTCTGTTAACTTCTCTTTTTCCCTTCATAAATCAGCAAGGAGACATAGTCAGCAAATGACAGTCTCTCACTGTTTGCACCAGGCTTTAGATGAGCTGCACACTCCTCAGTTATGGGGAACCCAGGGCCCACCCAGACATGTCTATGTTCAAAACCTAGGGCTGAATCCCTTCTTTTCAGTGCTGTGTCAATCCATTCAAACTCCCTGTGAAAGCCAAGCAAGAAACACTTATATGTCTAAAGAATTCATGTCAAAATTGTCTCCAAACCTGGAAACCCAAAGGAGACACAGGCTCCCTCTAGGAAGGATGTTCATACATGAAAGTGTGACACACAATGAAAAAGAGATTACTGGACAAAGAGCTCTGTTATCTTATTGCTTTGCAGTAAATATGGATTAGGTGTTTAACAGATTTCTATTCTACTGTCCTATAAGTTCCCCCAAGAGGAAGGCTTATTTTAACCAAATGGATCACACTTTTACTTGTTTTTCTAAGAGCAAACCATCTGTGCACTGGGAAAGTTTTTATGGCCTATGAAAGAGTACTTATAGGTGCAAAATATCAACATTCCTGTAAAACTAAATTAATTACCTGTTGGGAACAAGGATTCCTTTCTCCCTCGTTTAACTGGAATTCCCAGGTCTGCCCTCCAGTTCCCTCTGAAACTGGGAACTCAATCAGATTAATCAAGGCTAAAGGCATTTCCGCTCACTATTCAAAACATTGCAACTCCCCTTTGTCCTTATCATGAAGCCGTTCAATCACTCACTGCCATAGAGGAATGGGCTTGGTTGGGGGACGGGGACAATACATGTGCTTCCTTTGACTCAGATCTACCTTCCTTCCCTTTAGAGTCACTGTAGCACCTTCTATTGCTTAGAGCCCCAAAGTGAAACCTCCTCCATATGGATGCAATGAGATGGTCCAAGCAAATGTACTTGCCAAGGTGAAGGAATCTATAATTTCACTGGCTCATCTTTCCTGTCTAAGAGGTCTGTGTTTCATTTTTTGCTCTTTTTCTCTGAGAATGATTACTTGACTTTGTTATCTTTCTTTTATATTCCATGTGGCATCAGCTATGCCACATATTCTGCCATCACATCCTTTCCTTTCATTTGAAAAGAGTGTATAATCTATCCCAGCAGATAGCTCCACTTTGGCAGGAATATGCTCAAAATTCAGTGATGAAGCATAAAGTGTAATGGGTAGCATGATGTGGAAGGAAGAGATGCAAAACAGACACAGCTCTGCAGGAAACTGCATAAAGTCAAGAAGCCACTTTAGTGCAGATCTGGGGAAAACTTTCTTTACAAAAATCAGCTAGTTCCTCAGAAAACAGACTACCATTTCTGAAAGCAATACACTCTCAAATGCCCAGCTGGCATTTATCCTTCTGAAAACCATTTTAAAGTCAGAGGAATCTCAGAAGCAGCTCATCTGTTGATTATTTTAATCCCTTAACTATAAATATGGAGAAATCACAACCAAAATGGTGGAATCCCTAGCAAAAGCCTCCCTAGCTGCTAAAACAGTTTAAGGATCTGGAAGTAAAAAACTTAGCCAGTTTACCTTATGCAGCTGACCATGTACTGCCCTTCTGGTTACAGCCTTTACAAGGGTCTCTACAAAACCTGCATGTGAGAACATCAACTGCAAAGATGGGCTGACCACAGATATGTCCCATGTCCTGGGATAACACACTCCTCCACACTGCAGCCTCAGTCACTGGAGAAAACTCTCCATGCTCCTCGCAGCAATTATGAGCTAAAGCCATTAGAAACAGGCAGAAGCACAACAGCTAGAAGTTAGAAACTTCTACATTCTTACAGTTGGCTCTGGAGACTTTATGTAGTTGATTCAGGAAAACACCTACATTAGAGATGGAGAAGATTCCTTGTGTACCCCAAGTCCCCATTACAGAACCCTTCCTTACAATCCTACAGGCCACTGGTGCCAGCAGAGTTTTTAATGTCTTGGACAATGGGTCTCTTTCTCTCACTCCTCTTGGAAGATGATTAAAACCCATCAGCTAAATGTCCTTTAGTTTTAGGTTATCATTTAGCTGGAGCATACTCATGGTATTTGGTATCAGTACAAGTCCAGAGCCAGGTGTATAATGGATCTGAGCTGGCTCAGCAGGAATTCCCTGCTGGGATGGTCTGACTGAGGAGTGGACAGTGTATGTTGGCATGTGGCTCACAGGAACTCGGCACCTTTAAGACAATTCTGTGGCTGTGTTCATGTCGGAGGAGGAGTTTCCCCCTTTCATTTTGTCCATGTGACACACATTGAAGGATCCCTGAAATATTAAAATAAACAGAAAGCTTGACTTGCAGAACCTGTCTGCTAAGCCAGGAATCACATTTCTTGCTGCAGTTTCAAACAGTCATCCAGAGACTGGTAAAACATTGACAAAAACCCCTTTGCCCCCAAGAGCTTTCAGCAAAAACAACAGCCAGTACTTGCACCCATCCCTGAAAGAGCAAATATATTAAAGCCAGTTCCCACTTCACCCTCCTTGCTTTTACCCCCACAAAAGGAGAACCTCTGAGCATATTCTCCTTTATAATTTCAATTTCTTTTCCATTCCTGATATTATAGCTGATGTAAGGATTAGAAGGCCCCAACGTGCCAGATGTGAGGGAAGCCGGCTTAGTGGATGTAGCAAAAGAAATGTAAGGAAATCCCCTGATCTAAAGGCCCATTTCCTGCTCACTCTCATCACTGCCTGCTTTCAATGGGGAATGAGTAATCTCGTGTTCAACAGAGCACTGCCAGCTTCTGGGCTGGGACTGCTCTGAGGCTACCTTGCTACTACCTTACTACTACAAGGTGTAGTAAAGCACAGGATACCCATGAGACAGACACCTCTAAGAAGATTAGAGATGGATCTAAGCAGATGTTACATAGATGCTGGCTCTGTAAGCTCCATTCCTCAGAGACATGTTGGACTCAATAGCCACCACACATACACACACAAGGACAGGGCAGGGTTAGTTTGTGACTCACCCAGGAAGGCTGTGGCACTGCCAGGAACTGAATACAGGTCTGAAGGATGAGTGTTTATATTCTGCATGGTAGACTTGCCTGTTTCTCCAGCTTCATTCTAATAAAATGCCTGTTGCCATCTCTATTGTGAAGAGAGAGACTTCCCTAAATGACTTTGAAAAAAATCTCAGTGAATAGAAACAATGAAGAATATTCATGTCTGGGGTCTGAGCTTCACAATAACTGAATAATTTTTTATCCCCTGACACTTCTTGGTACTCAATACATACTCAGAAGGACTAAGGAATGTCTTATTTGACTGAGACGCCTGTGAATCTATGCTGAGTTTTTAGGTGATGATGTTTTATGGAATATATTGCAGAGCCCTCTGTCCTCATGTTTGGAGAGAAGGCTCAGCTTATATGCCACCCACATGATCCACCAACTCTTCAGCTGAAAAAAAGGATTGAGTCATTGCCGAAGGTGCTTGGTGTTCTTGTCTACCCTTTGCCCCTCTACAAGCTTAAGTAGTGGGATTTGAGAAGATATGTGAAGTGAAAAAGCAATTTAATTCTACATCCAAGCAAGCCAACTAACACTATCCCACCCTCAGGACCAACATATTTCATAGTAGCTGCTGGCAGAGTATCCCAGGTTAGATGTCCAGTGCCTCTCGTAATCCACAGTCAGCAGCCAGTTTTGAACTGGGTTTTTTTGGTGAAGAAATACCAATCCCACAGACAGATGGGCTTTTTCCTCCTCTGGTTTTCATAGGAAATACTCTTTCAGCTGTTTGGACACACAGATCTTGCTCATCTCAGAGCAAGGACAGCAGGAATAGAGAGCATCTTCCTCTCATCTGTCCACCCAGAAGGACTCAGCTGGGGATGCTGAGCAGAAGCAGTGTTCTAAGAGCCCTACATCCTGTCAGCCGAGGTGAACTTTGAGAGCAAAGTTGGAAAGACTGATATACCCAGAGGAGACCTCCAGTCCTTCTGGTGAGAGGAAAGACAGAAAGGTGCCAGACAAGAGATAAAGCCTTTCTAAAGCAGCAGAGAGGGAAGGTGCAGCTGGCTAGGCTGCTGTGCTCTAGGTCATGGGAGACAAAACCATCTAAAACACCATCCCATGTATGAATGGGAAGCCTTGTTTTGCCTTGGGGATGTTCGCATTTAGTTTAAGAGAGAGGTTTGCTCATATAAGCCCCAAGGACAAAAGAGGCCAGAAAAGCACAGACTTAACATCTCAACAGCTCACAGAGGAGGTGATAGAGAGATGGTGCAACAGAGGAAGGCATAAAATTGTAAATTTTATTAGGTGCGGATGATAACAAACGCGCTAAGCAACCGCTGTGTGTTTGGCATCCCAGGAACACTGACTCCAGAGCTGGCACCTAGGGAAATGAGCTCTCCAAACTGTAAAGCTCAAGAGCTTTGCTGAAAATGTATGTCAGCTCTTTCTTTATCAAAAGCTGCAGGAGATCAAGTGAGAGAATTTGTTTCACCTGACTCTGCAAATCATTGCTAAGCCATTGCCTGGGCTCATCTACGCACACAGCAAGAGCATCTGGCTGACTGGCCTCCCCAAGCGCTGGCTGAGTGCTTTGCAGCTCTTCAGCCACAAGGGCTGGGAGCAAGGTGTGAGGTGCTGAACTGAAATCGCCAGCTGACAACCTCCAGGGGAGCTTGGGAAGCTCCCGGCAGCCTGTTGCCCCTTACACTCTCTGACTCCCATGACCTCTCCACAGATGCAAAAATGGCACCTGAGAGGCCTGTGTGCAGAGCTGGTAATATGTCCTCACCCAGTCTATTCCCCACCGGTATGCAGAAACATGCATGGTGTGAGAAATGTGTCCATGGCACAAAGCCAGAGCCAAAACAGACAAAGAAATAATGTTTACCCCCAGGGCCTTTCTGACAAACAATAAAAAAGCAATAGAGTCAAGATAGATTACGCGTCAGCTAAAATATTACCTCTTCCTGCCAATTCTTATAAAAGGAGGCGAAGCTGCTCTTCATGCTGAACTAAAACTTCTGTTAAAATACTCAAGGAAAACAATCATTTAGACAGCATCTTTCTTTCTAGCCAATGACAATAATATTCTTGTTAAATCTTTATTGTGGCAGTCTGCTTTATGGGATGCAGCAGGCAGTTTGCTTTGTTTGACTACAGAGCCGCACAAAGGACTAGAGGACTTAGAGCCTGAGATGAACGCTCTGGTGACAGCATCTTTGCAAGCAGANTAGGAAATACTCTTTCAGCTGTTTGGACACACAGATCTTGCTCATCTCAGAGCAAGGACAGCAGGAATAGAGAGCATCTTCCTCTCATCTGTCCACCCAGAAGGACTCAGCTGGGGATGCTGAGCAGAAGCAGTGTTCTAAGAGCCCTACATCCTGTCAGCCGAGGTGAACTTTGAGAGCAAAGTTGGAAAGACTGATATACCCAGAGGAGACCTCCAGTCCTTCTGGTGAGAGGAAAGACAGAAAGGTGCCAGACAAGAGATAAAGCCTTTCTAAAGCAGCAGAGAGGGAAGGTGCAGCTGGCTAGGCTGCTGTGCTCTAGGTCATGGGAGACAAAACCATCTAAAACACCATCCCATGTATGAATGGGAAGCCTTGTTTTGCCTTGGGGATGTTCGCATTTAGTTTAAGAGAGAGGTTTGCTCATATAAGCCCCAAGGACGAAAGAGGCCAGAAAAGCACAGACTTAACATCTCAACAGCTCACAGAGGAGGTGATAGAGAGATGGTGCAACAGAGGAAGGCATAAAATTGTAAATTTTATTAGGTGCGGATGATAACAAACGCGCTAAGCAACCGCTGTGTGTTTGGCATCCCAGGAACACTGACTCCAGAGCTGGCACCTAGGGAAATGAGCTCTCCAAACTGTAAAGCTCAAGAGCTTTGCTGAAAATGTATGTCAGCTCTTTCTTTATCAAAAGCTGCAGGAGATCAAGTGAGAGAATTTGTTTCACCTGACTCTGCAAATCATTGCTAAGCCATTGCCTGGGCTCATCTACGCACACAGCAAGAGCATCTGGCTGGCTGGCTGGCCGGCCTCCCCAAGTGCTGGCTGAGTGCTTTGCAGCTCTTCAGCCACAAGGGCTGGGAGCAAGTTGTGAGGTGCTGAACTGAAATCGCCAGCTGACAACTTCCAGGGGAGCTTGGGAAGCTCCCGGCAGCCTGTTGCCCCTTACACTCTCTGACTCCCATGACCTCTCCACAGATGCAAAAATGGCACCTGAGAGGCCTGTGTGCAGAGCTGGTAATATGTCCTCACCCAGTCTATTCCCCACCGGTATGCAGAAACATGCACGGTGTGAGAAATGTGTCCATGGCACAAAGCCAGAGCCAAAACAGACAAAGAAATAATGTTTACCCCCAGGGCCTTTCTGACAAACAATAAAAAAGCAATAGAGTCAAGATAGATTACGCGTCAGCTAAAATATTACCTCTTCCTGCCAATTCTTATAAAAGGAGGCGAAGCTGCTCTTCATGCTGAACTAAAACTTCTGTTAAAATACTCAAGGAAAACAATCATTTAGACAGCATCTTTCTTTCTAGCCAATGACAATAATATTCTTGTTAAATCTTTATTGTGGCAGTCTGCTTTATGGGATGCAGCAGGCAGTCTGCTTTGTTTGACTACAGAGCCGCACAAAGGACTAGAGGACTTAGAGCCTGAGATGAACGCTCTGGTGACAGCATCTTTGCAAGCAGAGAAATGAACTCATTCCACCTTCATCACATACAGAAAGCAGCTTTAGGTTGGTTGTAGGCTACCTTCTGCCCTGTGTAAAACTCACTTTCAAAGGCATCCAGGAAACCACTGCCACTTGGGCATCAGAGGGAATGATAGGCTGGAATGCCAGGCTGCCTCACCTGAGCCAGCAAACAGCAGCCAGCTCCTGACTGGATGCCTGTGCTCACCTGAATGGGTCTGAACAACATGGAGATGAATAGGCACCGTGTGAATATTTTATTCAATAAACTTGGCTCTGCCATTGTGTGGAGGGTGAGGCGTGTGATTTATTACTTACAAGAATTTGGACAGCCCCTGGCTTAACGTGAAAACACTGGCAAGTGTCAGGAAATTCATGAACTTTACACACATGATTATCGATGACTTGTATTAGCAAACAGTTCTGGATATCCTCCCTTTTGAAACAATGCCAGTGGCCAAGCAGAGCAAAACACCTATGTGGGCTTAAGGTGGCAAATCACACACTGTCATCTGCAAATAACCCACGGTCAGAGATTTGTCTGTGTGACATCAGCAAGAGGCAAAGGCTCTGCTTAGGAACAGATTAAGAAAAAAGGGCTTATCCACGTCTGCAAAGCCTGGGTAAAGTTCCAACAGGCATCACCTGTAGCAGTGTTAAACACATAGAAAGCCATACCTCTCTCCATTGAATTTGATGGGCATCACTCGGAGTCTCTGTGGATATCTATGCCATAACATGAGCTGGAAAAGGAGAATCATGCCTTTTTCAGTGAAAAATATGATCAGACAGATGAGATAAGCTTCAGACAGGTTTCTTGACTTGGCAAACCTAAAACTTCCTGTTACAGAAAACTACTCTCTGCACTCAACAGAAACAAATTTTGAATACTGGGCTTCCATGTTGGTTATTGGATGGAAATGCATATTTCTGTGAGTCAGACAGATCCTACTCACACCTACACATACTTGTCTAAACCCACAAATCTGGCAGTGGGACAAGTTGTTTATGCACAAGCATCTGCACCTGAAATGAAGAGTGCAAAGTGGCATATATAAAGTAAGTATCTAATTTATAAAGTAAAATGTATTTCAATAAAGGTAATTGAAGCATGCAGTCCAGAGGAGATCAGGTAATAACAACATCATGCTGTGCACAGACACTGAATATGAAGCTCTGCAGAAAGGACTTGTTCTGCTGTGAAAATTCACCACTTGTCCCACTTTGGAGTTAGGAGATCGTTCAGATTTTAATCAAGTACTCAAACATATGCTTAATCAAACCTATTGAAGGACAAACTGTAATGGAAACCAAGCCCCTCCAGTATAATGGTGCTTAAGAGTGAAGTTAACCGGGATTATTAATATAACCACTCTTACCTGGGTGAAAGGGAAACTAAGAACTGCCCTTCAAGTAAGAATAACAATGGAAAACTAAGAAACATATCCAGAAGTAATGAACCCCCATTATGGCCAAGAAGGACGAGTCCCTCAGTCAGGCAGCACTCATAAATACCTATTTCTGTTCTGATTTTTAAAAGAAAGAAGGCATATTTCTGTCTTTCAGTGATAATGGTGTTCTCTCTGATCCATCAGAAACCAGGGAAAACTTTCCACAGGAAGCAGTCAGCTGCTTTAAAATCAGCAGACGTGAAGCTGTATGACCTGCTACTGTTAGATTTAAGGAAAATTTGGAACACAAAATATTTGTAAATGAGAAACTGTGATGAAATGGGGCTGTTTCTCACAGCATCTTGCTCTTGATCAAATACCATCCAGTTTCCTTCTTAAGGATATTGAACAAAATGCAGATTTCAGTAGGGATAGCACTTGGAAGTGGCTCAACAAGGGAATGTGGTACTGTACCAAGAATGAAGCTCTGGCTTATTTCATCAATATGCACTTGAATTGGACCAAATGAAAAACCAAACAGCCAATGTGAAGACTGGAGGTCCCATTTCCAAGATGTGAAGTTCTAAAAACATTAGAAGGGAACTGGGGAGCACAAAACCATCAGTACAAAACTGTGGCTAAGAGCATTCAAACTCCAAAAGAACAGACTATCAGGGAAGATGAAAACTGTACTATCTTTGCCTGAGGAACTAGTGAGACCACTTCTAGAATATTCTGTCCTGCTTTGGATCTACTCTTCAAAAGGATGGGGAACAATTTGGGATATAATCAAAAATTTATGTCTAAATGAGATAAGGTTTGCAAACTATGCCAGATAACAAAAGGGTTGTAGCACCTAATCTGTGTAATTCGTTGAGGAGAAATCTAGAAGACACTTCGAGGCAAGCTGCAATTTTTCTGTGTTCATTTCTGCTTGGAGTGAAACCAAATTTTAAAACCTGACATCTTTCACGCAATGGATCTCCTGGTCTCTGAGCTATTGTCATCCCAATGATCCTAAACTCTAACAAATCCTATGCCAAGGGTAACGCACAGTTGAATTTTAACTGGAGATTGGTTACATTTCTTTCTAGACAAATCATTTGCTGGTGTGTGCAGCTCCAGAATTACACACCCCAACGGCATGAACGAGTTCTTCTTGCACCCAGAGAGACCATGTGGCTGAGAAATGGTTAGCAAAGGCAAGGGCTAAACTGTAACCATCCTGGCCTCTAATCCCACCTAAGCCCCTGCCCGATATTTTGAACCTGAGCAAGCATTTAACCCCCTCAGCCTCCAGTCCAGCTGTAGAACTGGGAAAAAATCAAGATCTTGTTGAAAACCAGATGTTGCATCTCAGCTAAGATTTATATCCAAAAAGTAACTCAGTGAAAAGACCTGCTGGGGAATGCAGGCAAGTGGATGGACAGAGACTGTTGCAAATACTGTAAATTCACACTCTTCGTATGGATACCTAGGAGTAAACGGGAAGAGGCCTTTCCCTGATGATCAGGTTATAGGAGTAGCATTTCCAGCCTCAAATTCAGTGATAGCACATGCAGTGCTGCCAGCAGCCAGCTTTGAATTTTGTGGATTGGCAGCCTGGAAAGCCCCACTGCCCCAAGCGGAGGTGGTGGGTTGTAGGAATTTTCTTGCTTCCATGGTTTGGAGCAGGCCAGTCAGCCCTGCCACTGGAAAGGCCTCAGTTTCAGTTCATATTTATTCATGTGCTCGTTTTTCTTGTTTGGTGAATGTTGCATGTCAATATTTAGTCACTGCTGTGGAAAGAGCAACACACATGCAAAGGGAGAGGGGAAAAAAAGGAGGGAAAGAGTAGAAAACAGTGTTTTAAGGCACAACCAATTTGGCTGGTTTTGCCCTCTTGTCTCAGGAATGTGAGTTCGTGTTGCCCATGTGCCTGCAAAGGGAAACAGGAATTGAAGAGGGAAGTGTATCAAACTGTTTACTTGAAACTATGGGCAAGAGTGGGAGCCAGAACGTCTGGGAATCCCATCAGGCATCCTCTGTGCGTGCACAGCTCCCTGGAATTGCTGCCTGGGGCTAATGATGCAACAGAGCTGTTGTGTTTTCAACCCACCTCCTCTTTTCACCAAACCTTATGGGGGTACCCTGAGCTCCTCTTGGTGGAGTTCTGTTCCTGATCCTGGGGCATTGGCAGGCTGGATTGGAGCTGAAGGTGGGCAAGAAGGACCAGAGACAGAGCAGCCAGCATCCACCTAACAGCAGCAAAGAGGCAGTGGAGCTCTGGGGCTCCTGTCCTTCCCGTTCATGTGCAACTTGCACTGAACAAGCAGCAACAACAAAAAGATCATACTCAAAAGACTTTTGTTGATAAGACTTACGAAACACTGATTACAAATAAAGTTTCACCAAATAATATAACAAATTGTCCAGCATTTTAAAAACTTTGTTTAAATTGCTGCTGATAATATGTGTCTGCTGGGAAGTAAAAGCAAAATGACATGGGAAAATACTGGATTTTAATTACAAGAAAGGACAAGGGAAAACTCCTTAAGTTATATATTTCAGGTATATTCAATTTGTAAACAAAAAAAGGAAAATGTAGTGACTGTGATCTCCAGAGAATATTATTTTCTTCACATATACCAACAAATTAAGGGAAGCCTTCTTTGTTTCTGCTGGAAGTGGAAGAAGGATATCTAGCTGTGATTTGGAGGAAGTGCCATCAATACAGTGAAAAGTAGTTATTATATGTTGCACTTGGCAATGGCAACATCCTGAATAAAGGTACAGGGATGTGCATGCAGAAACCTGAGGAAAAGTCTAACCTCAAAGGGAGGTCATCTGGTGCTGCCAGTTAGGGCTGCAGGGTTTGTTCTGCTCAGGCTCTAGTCTTTCAGTATGACATTGACTGTTGTCAAAAAATGGCAAGTCTCAGTGAAACTCTAGAGAAAGGGGAGACTGGAACACCCCCCAGGCTTTGGCAATAGTTACAGAAAATGTGTGTGTGTGTGTTTAGATCCTTGATTGCAAAAGAAAAATGGCATTAAGTTGGCACCAGCAGGGAATTTTATACCTGTCAGTTTTTGCACAGGTCTGTAAATGGCAGAAACTTTCAACTTCTGCCAGAAAAGCATCAGGGTTCCCACATACAAAGCCAGAGAAATGATATATCTATACCAAATACAAGAATTTCATTTTGATTTCAATACAGTCACTCTGATAAAAGAGCTGAATAGGTTTGCAGAGGCTTGATATAACCTAAAATAGAAATAGTTCTTGGTATGGAGAGTCACGTCTCCCATTTCTACACTCAGACCAGCCTGTAGCATATAAGCACCAACATACACCTCTTTAGGAGCTATATCTAAAAGCTACATTAACTTATAACCACTGATATTTGGGAAAAGTCTAATTTGACCTCTCAGAATGTTGGAATTGCAGATCAAGTATCATTAAGTACAAAGCAGAAGCTGACCTGCAGTTTTGTCCTCCCCATGCCAGTGCTCTCCAGATTCATACGATGGTATCTGTGCATTTTCTGCCTTCTCACGTGGGCAGGGACTGGTCTCCCTGTTTGGGCCAAGCGAGGAAGAGCCCCCCAGCTGTTGGCTCCAGCCCTGCTGTGCACAGGGCCTTTGATGCCAGGTCCTGGACTGGCCTAGTGCCAAAGAGGAAGACACAAAACTGCCCTGCAGCAGATGTGTGGTGGGATGCCCTTTACATGAGCCTCATTGTGAATCTCATTCTAATAACTCAGGCTTGGTCCAACCCTTTATGTCCTTCCACAGTTCAACACTTAAAAAAAAATAATCTTTACACAGGTGCCAAGAAACTTACAGGTCTTTCTAGGCTTAAAACTAGCGCTGCTGGGTCCCAGGTCTAAGGTGCTGTGTGGGTCAGGCTCCAGGCAGGTATGTATGGTTGCTGGTCCCCTTGTCTGCTTTTCCCGGTGGCCTTCTGATTTTCATGAAGAAACTGCAGAAGGCAGCTTTTTGGTTGCTTTGCCATGTTCCCATCCACACCAACAGTATCCTTTCTTGAAGAGGGTGTGTATCTTGTGCCAGGTCCACACCATGAATGCTGAGTACATGCAGTCCCTTTTGAATCACAGGAAGTATGTAGGCTTTGGAGATTATCAGCCCATTATTAACATTTCAGAAAAATATAAAGTGGTTTCCGCTTTATCTGTTTACTCTGTGGCTGATAAAATATTAACATTTTTCAACCTCCACTGAATAATCCCTGGTCCCCATATTCCCAGACAATATGGTGAGTGGCTTAAATGGATCACCCCAAATGAAGCTGTTTCTCTTGGCTACTGTCATACAGGAAGCTGGTGAGAAAAAGGTTGTTTGCACAGGATTTAAGCATTTAAAAAAATTTTATGAAAAAGTGATGCTGAGGAAAACATCAGGCAAGTAGTAAAAGTGCTTTGCATGTGTGCAGCTGTTTCCTGGACATTTCTTTCTATTGCAGAAGCACTTGGTTTACAGGAAATTCCAGCTCACACAATGCCAGTCTCCCCAGAAAATGGGCTCTGGACTCAGCTGTATTGATCGGCTTTGTGCAACTGGTGGTGCTGGCAATTACACCATGTGCATGCTCACAGACAGCAGAGACTGTTTTGATTTGATTCTAAATGGTTTTTAGAAATAATACTAAATTCGCCTCCATCTGTTTTATGGGAGGGCTGTTGTTTCTCATGGTTAGTTTTAGACCTGCCCAGATTAGATATTAGATATTTAGATATAACTTAGCACCTAAGCTCTGTGGGCAAGCAGCCAGCTCTGGGCTTGTGCTAAACACCACATGGAATTGTGCTTTTTGGTGAGAGCTCCAGCAGAAAGAAGCAGAAATGCAAATCCACAGGCTGATGCACAGACTGAGGGTCTCACATCAGCCTTCTCTAAACATCTAGAATTCGTACCAAGTTTAGAGGTCCTGAGAAATTCATTGTTTCTACCAGCTACTCTTTCTAGACTGTTTTTCCAAGTTTAGAATAGTAACAACATGAGATGGGTACAGACTCCAGCAAGCCCAGATTAAATTTACATGTTTAGCATTTTCTGTTGGATAGAAACCCATACATGCTGCAAGCACTGGTATGGTTCATCTCATGGCAGATCCAGCAATGTTTAGTTCTCATCCGGAGGTGCTGGGAGCAAGACAAGTGCGAGCAGGGTTAGCTGGAGTTCCCATTCTGCTGAGTTGGCAGAAAGCCTCATGGCAGCAGATGCAGGGGACCTGAGATGATAAATGGACTTTGGAAAGCAACCCAAACATGTACATACAAATTAGTATTTAACATACAGTTGCTATTTGCAAATTATCCCCTTGTGATTTAGCTCTTGAATGAAAGCAACTGTGTTAGCTGAACAAACAGTAGCAGAGGAGGCTGCAAATACGCCTCCACTCCCACCCACAGCCATACCCTGGCGAGCCCGTAGGCCAAGCTGCACATGCATTCACACGAGGCACACACACCCCTTCCCAAACAAGCCGTGAGAGCCACCCAGGCCTGGGCTCTTCTCCCACTCTACCAGGCACTTTCAGCCATGTGAGCCACCCTTAACCAGCCGCTAGCCCCGAGTAAGGATCCCAGACTGCGCAGAAGGGGCTGGCGGCAACCTGCACTGTCAGCACGCAGGTCGCTGGTGAAGGGGAGACAGGAGCCGGGCCTTTTGCCAGGTGCTTTGGCGGAAGACGAGCTGGGTCACTATCCCATGTTTTTAATGGGAAGTGATGTTATGGCAACACATGAATCATAAACAGTTTGACACCAAAAGGAATAAGCTACCGTGGCCCAACACCTGAGCACCCGCCCCTACATCCGGAGTGACACAGTGGGCTTGACGCAACAGGCCAAGCTCTGACGCATGTTGTGAACGCTCAAAACCCCAGGACTCCTCCAAACCTCAACGATCAAAACCAGACCTTCCCAGAACGAGAGTCCCAGTGCTGAGAGCCTGCACTGCTCCTGGGCCACTTGGAAGGGCCCGGGGCAGAGGGTTCTGGAAATCCAGGCTGGGGAGCATAGAGCACCCTTGGGGTGCAGTCAGCTAGTTAGTCTGCAAGGTGTTGGGACAGCACATCCCAGCTAAGGAGCCTGCTTGCCTCCAGCAAATATGAGGAGCTGGCGGGTAGCTGCCTCCTGCCATTGCTCCTGGCACGGCGTGCTCAGGGCCGGCAGCATGAGCGCCTGCCCAGATGAGCTCTGCACCGAGTGTGCTCTGCCAGACCTACCGGGAGCAGCACAACTCACCATCCTTCCCCTGACCCCACGGCAGGGCTGGAGTTTGGAAGTACCAAAAAGGTGGTGTTACTCAGTGGCCTACATTTTGCAGGTCAGGTCTTTCCCAGCCAAAAAAAGAGGAAAAGGATTATATTTCAAAATAGTTTCCCTTCCCTTTGGAGGGAGAAATCAGAGGTAGAGCCAAACAGCTGCTACTATGCATGATTTAAGGAGATAAGAAGCAGCAGCAAGAGCAAGAGACTGGGATTTATAGTATCAACCCTAAAAATAGTTGTTAAGAGAAAGCCTAAGCCTGGCAAAGCCTCACTGGGAGTTGCCCCATACACAATTGCTAAGCTCAGCAGATGGCATCCTAGGGGGGGAAAGATTTGCCTTTGAATAGTTTGTCTCCACCATCGCCACTTTCACCCAAGATACCACTTTACATTTGAGGTCCAAGTGGCTCAGTCCCTTGTGTGGACGTCCCTGGGAGACAGGTCACAGTGAAATAGGCTGAAACAGAGCTGTCAACACAGCAGCTCACACGGCTTATAAAAAGAAAGTACAACTGAAGCCAATATAACTTCCTCTTTGAGCATCTCTGAGCAAGGAAATGACTTGCCCAAGCAGGTTGGTGGCAGACACTAATGTGGAGAGGGGCTCTCTAGGCTGCATTCAAGCCGAACTCGAATGACATGCCCAAGTTGGCAACCAGACCTGGAAAGATCGTCTGCATGTCGAGTCTAGCCCTCTGCAATCGCAGACAACCGTGTCATATAAAACCATTTAACTTTGCTAACTATGCTGCTCATCCCTTCAAACCTACCAAGAGTGTTTTCAGACCCTCTCTTGTCTACTGGCGTCATCTTTGCTTTCCTTGCCAAAATGAAAGTCCCTAGGGCAGTGGGACCAATAAATACACATTCCACACTCAATTGGGAAAGCCCATCTGCTCCGAGGAAAGAAATAAATATAAAGACAAACCCTAATGAGGCTGAGATCAATAAGTATCAGAGCTGTCAGCTCTTCTGCTAGAAATGAGCTTTCTACTTGCATTTGCACTGAATGTCACCTGCACACACAAGAGACACTGGTGCTGTTGCACAGGTACGTATTATGTATTTCACACTTTGAGGAAAAACGTTGCTTTATAAAGTACCTGGTTTAGAAGTTGTCGGGAATTTGAATTGCTGCCCAAGAAAAAATACTTTTCTGGTTTAGCTTTTTAAAAAAATCAAATTAATTTCTTTTTAGTGATGGGAGAAGTGCAGATACTTTTTAAGGGAAAGGTTAAAAAAAAGATGCTGTCTCTGGGGATTTCCAGCTAGATGCAAAAAGGGTTCTTTTCCACTAAAGGGTAAAATGTCTGATCAATTCCATGTTTGGTTGTCTCTCCCTCTCCACTCACGCAGGATGCTGAGCACCATGCAAGCCCAGCCTGTGGCCTGACCTGGCCTGGCTCTGCAGTGTGCCCGGCACGGCTGCACGCCTCGTCCTCCCTGCCGCCAGTGGCAGAGGCACTCACAACACTGCTTTTGCTCAGAATGCCCACATGCTGTTTCTAATAAAACCTGATCTCCTTCCTTTTGATGCGGATGACAGGAACTGGTCCTGGTTTAAGTCACCCAGCCAGAGAGTGCACACCACAACTGGCCCATGATAACTCTGGAACTGGAGAGAGGGACTCAGGAAGCAATAAATCAACCGTGCTGAGTTATGACATCGGTGACAAAGGAATGGTTTCTCCTCCAGCAAGCCCTGCTGAAGGTACTTGGTCTCTGAAGGCACAGTAGGGGCTGGGCTGGCAGGCCCCGCAGTGGAGCAGACGGTGTTTATTTGTCCTATAAGCACTCTAGAAACAACCAGTGCTGCTGTGGATGGTTTACATACAAGCCTAACAAATAGCATCAATAACACTGAAAAATTAATTACTTTGATAACACTTTGAGGCCCCACTGAAAGTTTGTATGTCACTACACTAGGAATATATAGCTTCCTAATAGGAACTGGTTCGTTCCTAAGCAGGGAAGATCAATGAAGAGTAATGGAGATAGGCAGGGCAGAGAGTGGTGGAAAGATGTCCAAGGTCACACAGCAGCTTTTTGGTTCAGCAGTCCTGGTTCAGTGTGTTACTTGTTGCTCCTCACTAATCCCTCTATCATTATTCACACTACAAAAGTATCTTTGAAGCCTCTTAAATACTATTTGACCATTAAATCACATGATGGAGCAAAGGCAGGATGAATGAGACTCAGGGAAGCCAAGAACTGTGTCTTGAAAAGCCACATCTGGTAGAAACAGTCCCTCTTGTAAATGTGTTCCCAGAGGAGATGCAAGACTGGTGCTGGCTGGGAAACATTATCTGAACTTCTAATACACTTCGAGCAACCACATCCAACAAGCATAATTTTTCACTACAGCCCCACAGCACTCCCAAGAAGGAAGCACTGAGACAGCAGTAACATGTCACCCATTGACTGGGCAGGGAAAGGAACTAGGGCTCCAGGCTGCCAGGCATATTTTCTACTTGAATTACCTTCCTACTCTGCCCAAGTAAGAAGAAGCCCACACAGTGCTGTGTGGCATCAGAGGCTCATCTGCACAGGGGGTCTGCAACCAGAAGGAGGAATCTGACTGGGTGGAAACACTGCAGCAGGGGGCCTGCACACAGACAGAGAGCTGTGTGGCTTCTGGAACTCAGGGTGATTCCCTTTGCACTCCCCTTACTGAAAACCTGAAGGGTCTGGGCCAATGTAACACACCCTGGCCAGGCTGTACAGAGCATGGCTCCCTCCAGGGGCAAACACATCATTTGTTCAACTTACCCAGATTGTCTACAGACTGCAAAGCAAATAGCTAAGCATGCATCTTGTAAAAATGTCATGTCCCCCTGTTTACAAGAGATTTCTCTGTGATATTTGCTCAGACCGAAGGTAAAGTCACACCAGCCAAACAAATAAGAAAGGAGAAGGAAGTCACACAAAGCAGTGAAGATTAAGGTCCCAGTCTGCACTGGCGAATAGAGGCTGTTGGATATGGTCACGTTATCTCCCTCCCTCTCTTCATGCATCAAGTTATTTGTGGCTGAGGAAAGGGACCATTTTAACAAAGAGCCTCCCAGGGAAGCCTGGTCTCAGCTTGCAGTTTGAGATGTGATCTCTTGGCCATACAGGATCCTCTTGTAGAGCAAGAAGGTTAGGATGTGTCTTGTCCACCCTGGAAGAGAAGTGCAAATCTATGCACAGCACACCACAGCTGGGAGCCCCCGCAGTGTCCTGCCCAGCCTTCAGAGGGGGATGGATGGTGCTGATCTCCTGGGAAAGGTGGCAGCATCTGCATCTGCAAGGGGGAACTGACCAAAGGCTGGTGAGGCTCTGCAGATCAAGACTGCTTTTCATTCCTGCTGCTCCTGTTACAGAGATTCTCCTGCCACTGGGGAGTGAGTTGTGGATTCACCCCTTCACTCCTGTCTGCTCCACAGACAGTATAGGATAAATTGAAGATGTTTGACATCACAGAGAAATTTCCAAGGTGCCATAAACCCCAATGTGGGATACGTGTCAGGTGAATGTTGGTGAGAAAAGAGGTGTAAGGGGAAAGGGGAAAGCGCTGTGATTTGGCAGATACACAATGTGTAACTGACCCCAGACACAAAAAGCAGTTCCATCAATTCAGGAACTTGTTTATAAATAATTTTAAAAGCAAGCACATGGGCAGACAGTGATGTAGAAGAGGCACCTCTATCCCTCAGGAACTGCTGGCTCCTGTCCATGGGATTTTCACAGAGCACTTCTATCTCATTAAAATCGTTTCTTCATGGGCCATGAAATGATTTTCCATGCATGGAAAAGGTTTGTAATGCTCTCAGCTCTGAGCAAAGGAACACACTGAGGATGGCTTGGAGAAGTTGACACTACACCTGGGCCCAAACAGAAAAATTGGAGCAAGATCAAAGCCATCAACTCTGTGGTACCCTGAAGGGAGATGCTAAAAAACCCAACCTCAATGGCAGGATTTGGGATCACCAGGCAGGCATCACTTACCCAGCTCTGGCTGACACAGTCCAAGGAGCAGCTGCAGCTTGTTTCCCACAACAGAAGCCCCTCCCTTGCCTCACCCTTTACCAGCATTCTTGGGTGAGCCCTCCCCAAGGAGAGAGCACACCCAGCTGCCTCAGCAGGGTGAGAGCCTATCTTCTCCTTGGGGTGCACCTGGCTCTGAGCCCCCTGCATGTCCCCTTGGGCTGGGGGCTGGCAGTGTTGGACACAACCTGGGGCAGAGGGAGGGAGCTGCTCCGGACTGAGAGCCTCTCTCCACCCCTTCCAGCCATCTCCACTGCAGAGCCAAAGGCTGCTTTGCAGTGCCCTGGAGCTGCAAAGCTCTTGGGGCCAGAGCCTGGGCCTGGTCTTCAGCTGCTGAAGCTCCAGGAGTCTTCAGCCCTCTGGAAAAAGGAGTCTAAATGCTGCTTATTTGGAGAAGGCACAAGCTGGAGGAGTGTCTCTTCCCCACCCTCTACTCAAAAGGAGGATGCTGATGCTCACTCCCCTATGCTGCTTGCCAGCCCCTTGATCTCCCCTTCCAGCTCTTTTCTCCCTACTTCTGTCTTTTCCTTTTTGAGAGGATTGGATCAAGAAACACAAACACTTCTGATCAGCTTGTAGTAAATGAAGTACAGTATTTTAGCTTCAAGAAACTTTGGAGAGGCTCGCACAAGGCTAGAATTTGGCTTTCATTCCAAAAGCCAGGCTACAGAAAACCCTCCTTGAGATCATTTTACTGATACCTGGGTTACTTCTTCCCCCTCTTTGGCAGGAGGCTGCAGCACCAGAAAGTGTCAATTTACTCTCTCTATTGGGCCAAGAACATCCCTGGTACAAATTTATTGCTCTTAATAGGGCTGGGCCTTTAATTCCTAGCACATACTTGTGAAGAATTTTGGCTTGTCACTGAGGAGTAGGAATTATTTTCCTCTCTACAGGTACAGGCAGGTCCTCCTTTTGCTGAGGGCTCTGCACATCCCGAGAAGAGCATTACTGCAGTGCTCCCATAAAGAAGATATGAAAACCCCATAAGCACCTGCCTGTGCTGGAAGCCAGCAGCAGAATGGCTGCTGTTTAGTACATGGGATGTTTTCTTCTTCCTTTCTCCCTTTTTATTGCTCTGCTACTAGTTGAAGTGCTTCTGTGGGATCAATCTGCTCCCAGTCCCTTAGGGAATTAGACAATGGAGTAAAAGGCTCCTATAATGAAGACAGGGCACTTTTGCCATTAAAGTCACTAGTGGCTGAAGCTAGCACTAAGGTTTCACAGCAGGTTTTATGACTTCTTCCCGTTTGTAAAGGGATCTGGTTTAAATGCTTGTCATGCTCAGCTGACTGGGGTTCCTGCCATGCTTCTCTGTGGACAGTGCTGATGTTCTCACTGCTGCAAAAGCTGCTACTGGTGGGTCTCCATCGCTAATGGGGCAAGTGGCCACCAACAATGGCAGCCCATTAAAGGCTATTCCCTGAGAGAGGCTTGCTGACAACTGGAAGGAAGGAATCCCTCCTGCATTCCAGCTCACTCAGTGTCTGTAGGGCAAATCTGGGCTGAATACAGATGTTTTAGCAAAAATCAGCCTGAAGGAAAGCAAAGAGCAGAGATGAGCACACTGCCAGCATGTGCCAAAAGTCCTGCCAGACTGCTGGCATGTCCCTGGCAGTGCGTGTGGGAGAGATGAAGAGACCTCTCTGAGCAAATGCCCCTCTGCAACCCAGAGGGGAGCCAGGCTGGCCAGGCCAGCAGCTCTGCTCACTCCTCTAACAAACAACACCTGAGCCCCAAACAACTCCTGAGAGCACAAACAACAGGGACTACTGAGGGATGCAGTTCCCACAAGTACATCAGGCTACAGCTTCCCGTGGAGACTGTGTGGGTTCAAGCAGCAGCAAAAGGCTCCGATACTGCAGTTCCTTCTGTAAGGGTGCCTCTGCACCAGCCTGGCAGCAGAAGCAGTTGCACATTACCACAAAACTTCATCCCAGTTCGCAGTAGATTCCCCTTTTGACATCTTTCTCAATAATACCAGTAACTTTCTCATTGTTACTGTGTGAAAGCAGCACCATGAGCACAGAGTGGCTTGCAAAGTCAGGTGAAAGAGGGGATATTGTTTCAGCTCTTCACGTTACTGAAATGTGAACAGGAGATGCAGATTGCCTTTCTTCTGCAAGGAACAAAACCCAGTCTCCATGATCAAAAATCGTCTTTGGATTTCAACTTATGAGTGCCTTGGCTTCCTCAGATCTACAAAGGAGGATTTGTGACAGTTGGAAAAGCCCAAATAAGAACATATGGAAGAATGAGAAATGATGAAAATTTAAATGTCTGCCTTTACCCTCCTATCAAACTCTTCTGGACTCAGCCATTATGGATCACTTGTAGGTAAGTGTAATAAAAGGGTCACTATTCTTACAAAAGAAAATGACGCTTACTAGAGGTCCCAGGATGGAGGCTTGGCCGATCTGTCCCTTTCTCTAAAAATCCGTTTCTGCTTTCTGTGACTCTGCATGCCTAATGATGTTTTGTGTACATCTGAGAGTCTGCACAGACACTCAACAAACCATTTGCCTGAGGCCTTCATTTCATGGATACTGTGTGAACTGGTCTCCAGATAGATGAGGTTGTGGAGGTTAAATAGCTAGTTACAGTACATAAAGTTTATAGCCACTGTGACTAGATGAAGCTTTTCCCTTCTTTTAAGTGCCTTTCTCTTTATGGAGAAGAGAAAGATGACTGCAGTCACATCCCAGCTTTACAACACAATCCTATTTTAATGGTAATAACAAAAAATCCTTCCTACTTTACATCCAAACACCTGCATTGCACTTCTGTAGCAGTGAGAAATGCTACTCAGCACGCAAGGGAGACTCGGTGCCTGTATCTCGACAATCAGTCTGACCTAACACACCTAACAATCTTCTATTTCGGACTTCTAGTGAGATGAGCAAGGCTAAATGCAGCGGAGATCCAGAACCTGTCCCAAGAAATCGAGTTCTGCAGGTAATTTTTCCTTCCTTTTCTCAAATGTATATAGCAACAATGTCCTTCCTGCTGTGACTTAGTTTTCTACCCAATTTCATAGAGAATGTCTTTGGAATATGAAATCCATATTTCATTTCATAAAGTTAAGAATACTTCATCAAATAAAGATAATACCATTACCAGATGCTCCGTGCCCTGATGGAGCTCCAGGTAGGTAGTGCCATAATTTCTTTCTCCATCATGCCAGGAAATGCTGTCTCTAGTGCCAGCTGGGAACATCCCAGGAGGAATGATTCCTCCAGGGGCTCACTAGTTTGGTGACCTGTTCCTACCAACCATCTTGTCCTTATTTGCTCTAGGGCAGAAAGTGAGGAATTTTTAAATGACTCATGAGATAGTCAAATCTAATTTCAACCTTGATGCAGTCTGGAGTTCCTACTGACCACTTTCAGCCATCTCCTCCATGAGAAGTGGGGGTTTTTGATAATGATCCTTCTGTGCTCTGCCACAGGCATCTCCCAAAGCAGTGGCTATGCACTGGGCCATCACATGCTCTCCTCTGTATATAGATGTGAGGAAGCAAAGAATTGCGAGGCAGGAAATGGCCACTTGGTCCAATGAGCCTGGCCCTTTAAGTTTATCTCGAACGCACCTCCTTGCTTTGTCTTTGCATCTGCAAATCTCCTTTCTCCTCATAAAAATGTCTAGCTGTCTCTTAAACCCATTCAAAGTATTTGCTTAAGTGACCTAATTTGGCAGCAACTCTACAGCATTTGGGCAGGCCTGAGTGACATAATGCTGCCAGAATCCCCTGTTTATTTTTCATGTTGCCTGCAATCCTGCCATGCTGGGCTGGGCTGTAGCAGATAAACAAGTCCTGTACTGCCCACAGGAACCATCCATGGAAAACTCAAAGCTAACAGAAGTGGCAGTGCTGACTCAGCATCCAAAATGCTTCCTATGAAATAACTCAGGAGCCAGCCTCTTTGGAGCTTGTGCTCATGGAAGAGCCATCACTGGGTGGAGTTCTGAATAGGCTTCAGCCTGTGTTCAAGAACAGATGGGAGAGTTTCTGCCACCCTCCCATCATTAAGCATATCGAAGCATCTCCTGTTCCCAATCAGCAGGTAGCTAATTTTAAACTTAGATACAGTTAAATAGTAAAGATTTTGTGAAGATTAGCTGGCTTTTGGCTGATTTTAGCTGCTTATAACTCTTCTTACGATTGACATCCACTTGCTTGTTCTAACTCTAGATGAGCACTGCCATTTGGCTCACTCACCATGGTTCCTTCCTCCCTGGTGGAAGACCAGCTTCACCCATCTGCTCAAACCTAGTGTAACTCTGCCTCCCACTGGAGTGTACAGTGGATAATTTGCTTCCCTGTATCTGTTCTTAAATTGCTGTTACTGATGCTGCTGAACACACACTACCCCACACGGGGCAAGTTACAATTGATGCAGCTGACACTGTGTATTTATTCCTATCAATCCCACTCAGTGCTTTTCCCACATTTTTGCTTGGCAGCACCCCCATGGGGTCCCTGTGTGTGACCATACACCTCATAGCACAGTGAACTGAAGCCAGGGAGCTTGTCATCACATTTTCCTAGCTACCTTTCCTGCATCCTGGGGAAGATTCCAGTCTGAAAATCATAATCACAGAATAAACTTTATCAGAGTGATGCCTTAGGTTTTAACTTCCCTATTTTTCAAATCCTATTGCCTAGTGTGTAACTGAAGTTTCTTGTAGCCTGCTAGTTGCTATTCTCTTACGCCAGTTAGACATAACAAAGCCTCTCCAAGCCTGCTCTCCAAGGACACCCAGACTGTCCTAGGCCCAAAAATGTGTAAACCAACATCTTTAGAAAGGGAGGAAGCTTGGGGAAATTACATCGTTAACTGAAGCTTCAATTGGAGAATTAACCCTGATATGCAAATGAACCAAACTTATAAAAGTGTGAAGAACCTGTGACTTGGGGTCCATCTTGGGTGTAGCCTTTGGCCTGCCCACGGTGTACCTTTGAAGGCCCTTCAAATTAATACCTACCTTTATTCCCTTATTCCTGCCTAGTCTCTGTTTTTTAGGTGGCCACCTCAGGCATCAAGAGGATGTGGATCCTCATCCACATGCAGCATTACACATGCACCAACAGTTACACATAATGTCTAAAGCCTTAAAGCCACTGAAGTAAACACTGCAACATCCAGCCTCCAGCCTTTTGTTGCAGCTTATACTCTGGAACGTGCTGTGAGCAGCCAGCACTGTTCTTCTTCATCAGCTGCCTGAGCATTTGTCAGCTGAACTGCAGCAGCAGGAAGGCAGGAATAAAAACCTCCAACTGTAACTTTTCCATATAAACTGTATTCTTAGGTTACAAAATAATCCTACATATTCATATAAATGTAGCCTCACTAAGGCAAAGGGACCATTGATATGAAAACTTAACTGTAATATTAGGATCTCTTCAGTTCCAGTTATTTTCAAGATTCTGTAAATGGCTGGCACATGGAAAAATCCCTTTGCTCTTGATATAAATCCCATTCTCATAAACATTTGAAAATGCTATTATTCTGGTTTTGCCAATAAGAACAGACATTTAAAGCATGTAGAAACAGAATCGGGTTTTTAATGAGCCTTTTTGCTCCTCTCTAACTACTTTTTGTAGCACTTTAAATGACAGGGTTCCTGATGTAACCCTTCTGCAATCTCTAAGAGACTATTGCTATTTGATTTTTTGTTTCATGTATTTTGAGCATTGATGATGTATTTTATATCTAATGTTGCTATCCATCTACAGGCGTGTGCCAATTTGTTTTCTCCTCCTGTTCTTGGGTGCACCCATGCCTGGTAAGAGAGGAGGCCAGATCCTGCTCTCCCTGGAAACCTTAGTTCTAGCTCATTTCATTTGATCTGTAATAAAACTTATTTTCCATTTTCCCATTTGACTCCTTCAACTGTTTAAGGCCCCTATGTGTACTAGGTTGTGCTGACTTTTGATGATTTCTTCATCATCAGTCTGTGTACAGAGTGTTCTGCGTTCAGAGAGATACACGCAACAGTGCAAAACACATTTCTCAGTTGAAAAGTAAATCCCAGTTTTGAGAGACATTATTTGCCATAACATCGAGCTTTTCCCAGAAACTGCCTTTCATTTCACCCTGCATTTGGATTCCGCATTCACTTCACCCGGCCTCTTCCTCAGCCTGGCAATGCTCGAATTCCCTCAGCAGCTTGATATCAACTAATGCGGTATCAAAGGAAGACTAAACCCCATTTAACTGTGCATAGGGGGATATGAAAGCTCTCAAGAAGACTAACAACACATAGCTGGGAGTCCACTGCCACAAGCCTGAGCAGCCCCAGGCTCCCCACATCTTTCCCACAGTTGGAGAGCTGCAGCTGGTGCCACTCCTTACACTCAGCCCAGCCATCCCAGGATGTGTCGCTGCTCCCCCGTGTGCAGCTGTGGCTGCTGAGCCAACGGGCACCCAACCGAGGCTCACACACTGTCAGCTCCTTGCACTCAGACAGCTGGAGATTACACAGAGAACAAAAAGAAAGACAAACCTACAAGAGAAAACTGAAGAGAAGTCCCCAAGCAATGGCTGTGTTGGAGTATTGCTTCTCCTGTTTCCACACCATCATTTTTCACTTGCTTCTCTGTGTCTAAGTATTTTAAAGCAGAAATCTGATCTGCACAATTTGGGTTCAAAACAGGCCAAGTTCCTGCTGTAGCACTGCCCGTGTTTGGTATCCAAATTGGCATGGGATGGAGGCTGCCTTCCCCAGCAGGAGATCTGAACACCTCTTGTCGATTTAAACATCTTGTCCACTTTCACGGAGAACTGACTGTTGTTGCTTCACATCCTGCACAACCCAACTGCAATGGGCTAAAAGCAAGGGACAGACTGGGAGAAGGGAACAGC
Source organism: Aleadryas rufinucha (assembly GCA_013397815.1). Lineage (NCBI taxonomy): Eukaryota > Metazoa > Chordata > Aves > Passeriformes > Aleadryas > Aleadryas rufinucha. Next base: position 41,761 of record VZTH01005066.1, read on the forward strand.
TTTCATAGAAGAGCTGGAAAGTAAGAGAGGCTGACTGTGCCTGGTTGGTACATGCTTTTTTCCGCTGATGCTGGCAGATAAATCACTGCCCTCTCACGTCCCCGTGGCAGGTGTGTACAGAGCAGCTGTTCTTTGGGCTCTGTTGCCCTGTAATGGCACATGTATGTTCTACCTACACCCCTGCTACAGCTGCTGTGAAATAAATCTCTTAACCCACTGGAAGGTGGATTCCCCCATTGTGTCATGGGGAGAGGTATTTTCGTGGTAAGAGGATGGGAGGAAATAGGGCTTTGCAGCCAGAAACGTGCAGAACAATATTCAAACTCAGTCCTGTCTTGCCATCCAGATGTTTCCAGAGACACCAAACCACTGCATACCAAACTCAGAGCTTCTCATTCCCACCAGACAGGCACTGCATGAGGAAAGGATATGTGCTCTGTTTAACCTCATTTATTCCTTAGCAACCGAAAGCTCCCTGTATTTTCCCATCTTGGGAGCTTATGTGTGGATCCCCATTCAGTGACATTCTCCCACCATGAATGATTAAGGAATCTGAATCTTTAAAAATTGCCAGATCCCATTTCTATTCCTAAATACAGCCCTATAGAGAGAGAGAAGCCTGGGAGGCCAGGGGATTTTAGTTAATGATCCCTTTTTATGGGGCCAAGAAGCAGTGCTATGAAAAGGAGGTCTGGGGCCATTCCTCCCCTCTCTGCCTGTGCTTTGCAGAGATTTATGCAAACATTTTTGGTGTTTTACCTAGCTGTGCTGTGTTTGCTGGGAAAGCAGCTAGGGTCTTGCCCTGGGATGTATGGCACAGGCACGTGTCAGGTCTTCGAAGATACGTTCAGCACTGGTCAGTACTAATGGGAAGTAAGGATTAACATCTTACTCCCTGGTGTAGCTGTGCCACCAGCAAAACCAAGGCAGTGGGCAACTACCTCAAGGTGGAATGAAATACAAGACTAGTTTGAACAGGCTCCCTCTGAGAGAACTGCCCATAGCCTTGCCCTCCTGTTTTGGGAATGAATGGGATTTTGCCTCTCATTAATCAGTAACACTTTTATCCTAATGAGGGCAAGTGTGGAGTGGTAACTGCTTAGCAAGGTCTGTGCTGCAGGATTTTCCTTGCCTAATACAGCTCTTGAGGACAGGTTTATTTGTGTGGTTTACTTCATATACCCGCAATATCTTCCTTCCTGCACAGGGCTGAATGTACCTATTTAAATTTATGCTCAGGACCAACTCAATGATCAGTCCACTACAAATAAGGTACATAAGGTTCAGTGTCTCATTAGCTGTATTTCCTGAGGGGGGAGGTGGGATTACAAACCAAGGAGCAGGAGAGAACAGCCATGGAACATGGAATGTCCTTGGCAGTGCTGCTTGACCTTAGAACCTGCAGGCTCAGGGATAGGGGAGTGTAACCAGCAGAGTCAGCAGCTGGAATTCAACTGCCCCAGCAGGAACTGAAAACAAATGAACAGACTAACTGAAATATACCTTCCCCCGATCTCTCTGAATCAACACCATGCTGTTTACAGTAGTGTATAATAATATTGAATCAAGATTTGCATGGGACAATTTCTATGCCACAGCACATGATAACTCTCCAATAACTTTTTTTTTAAGTGATGCAAAAACATTTACTTTTATGATAATGAAAATAAAGTCAGTAAAATCCCTTTGTCCTGTTCTTTTGATCAGATAAACCATATCTACCAACTGTTAGAAGGAGGATTAACTTGGGTTGACATTTTTTTTAATGTACTATGAGAAAAGCCCTGGGGCCAAAACATTTACAGGCCAGGTTTTAGTGTATGTTGATCTAATAGTTTCACTGAAGAAAATGTCTTTAGACCTGGCAGGTGTGTATTGGTTTTCATTACTTCAAGTGTCTACTAGCAAAGTTTTAATTAACAGAGTTGTACACAAAATATTTTCAGTGATGCAAGAGTGAGGAACTCAGGAGCAGGACTCCTGGGCCCTCTTTCCAGTTGCTGATCAGGGCACAGTAGACAGGACTGTAGTAGTCTTGTCTGACTATCCCATGGCTCTCAAACTGGTGGGACAAGTTCTCCTCTGATATCCAGCTGTTCCTCTCAAGTATTATTCGCAAGACCCCAGTCCTGCTGTCACATACAGAAGAAATTGTCTCTGCTATGGACTAAAGGGAAATACAGGAGCAAGGAGATGGACAGACTTGGCTGAAGTCTCCCAGCAAGTCTGGGACAGAACCAGCACAGGCTGGTGTCTAGCTCAGGTGTCCCTACACCTATTCCCGTGACCTCACCATCCTGAGCTGGCCATTTGCCTCTCCCCATTCCACCTGGGGAGATGCCCGCTTTTGAGGACTATGGAAGAAAAGGGAACAAGCTTAGCAAGCTGCTTGCCTACTACAAACATAACAGGGGAAAACACAGCATTTGCTTTGCCTCTTATCAGAGACGTTAGGCCACGAGAGATAAGGTTATTAGCAAAAACATAACACTGGTGCTCTAGTCAGATAGCAGAGGAGATAGCCCACTTATCTTATCAGCTCTTTTATGAAGTCTCCCTCACTGTTATTATAATTTTCTGATAATATTATATACAGAATTGATAGCATTTTATTTTTCCTGGACAGGTTCTTTTCACTTGCCCTTTTCTTAACAGGTTGTCTTTTTTCCTCCTCCAGTAAGGGGACTTTCCCTCTGAAGTCCTAAGTTTGGCTGCTCCATTTTGCCTCTTTTAGATCCACTTTAACCCAGTTTCAGATTGCTTCAATTGCACTTCTTTTACAGTCGTTTGTCTTCTGTTGACTCTCTTTCAACCGAGATGCTGCTCTAGGGGAAAGGTTTTTGACAGTGACAACAATAAATGGGATGATTTGCACTTCATCCAAAACTCTTTGTCTGATGAGCATTTATTTATCATGGATAATATAGTCCTTTTGTGTACTTGATAAAGAGCAGTTTCATTATTTAGCTGTGCATTTCCATGGGATTCCCCATCACTTTGTCCCTCTGCAGTATCCTGAATATTATGTAAAGGTTTGCTTTTTTATTAAATTTAATAAAATTGAAAGAATTAGTGATCATCAAAGAGCTCTCTGGTGACTGGCTTGTAAAGGAAAACTCCTTGAGCAGTTCCTGCTGTAGGCTCATTTTTTTGACATTTAGGTTCACAACTTTGAGAATGTAAAAGCACCTTCATGCAGACAAAAATTAGGCCCTAAATTATGAAGTGCTGATCCTATACCTCTAAAATTAGTGAGAGATTAGTCACAAGTTTCAAAGGGCACAGGGTCAGGCTCTACCAGAAAAACACAGTCACCCTGATTTATTGTGCACATTTTCATGGGACAGCCTTTGAAATGCAGCGAAGATCTCAACGTGGCCAAATGAAACGGTATGTAGAACCCCCTCCTTAGAACCATCTGTATGCTCCTTATTGTGTCCTGCACAGTCAAGCTGAAAATTTGGGTCGTTACCATGCAGATTATAACTAATTTCATACATATGATTTTGAAAGAGATCACTTTACAGGGCCTTTGCACAGGGATTACTTGCAATCCTCCTTGAGGGGTGATCTCAAAAGTTTTTTCTCAGTATGATAGATTGATTTTTCTTTTGGCCATTTGTGATGATTAAAGCAGAGATCTTGACAGGTCCTCCTACAAAGGGTCAAGTCCTGCTCCTGGAAAGATGGGAGTTGGCATCTGGTAGCCTGAAACTGGGAGAGGCATTTTAAAATCCAAACACTTGCCCAGGCATTAATTCAGGCTGTCTGGATGGGACATGTTTGTCTGCCCGTGTGCTTTTCATATACATTGTTTCCAGGAGTTGTCCTTCCTAGAATAACATAAATCTGAATGATGCTGTTTGGCTGCCCTAAGAGCACCTCAGTGGAGTAGGGCATGTTGTCTTAAATAATTTCTAATTCCTTCCTTTCTGTGGTGTTATAATGCCTTGTGTACGCTGCTCTGGCAGATGGGCCTCTGGCCTTGGAGCCTGGTGAGAGGATGCATTATTGTGCTCCTTAGGGGATCAACAGCTTGGCACATTATTGTGTTTTGTGAATCTTCATCAGGATCTGCTGTAATGCTTTTCTTTCTGTGATATCCAGCTACATTTAAGAGCATGTGTGACTCCTATACTCATGGCAAATTTAACATTAACTGAAAAACAAAAAGCAAGAGGTTTTTTTTTTTCCTAGGTCAACCGAGTTTCTCATTTATAAATCAGGAAAGGGCCAGGCCCTGCCCAAGAGCAGAGCTGGGCTGTTCTGTTGCGCTGGCTGCAGTGCCCAGCCACTGCACTTTAGAATCCAACCTGCTTCCTTTTTCATTCCAAAAAAACCACATAGCCCTCAAAAGTCTGACTTTGTCAGTGGATGCGGTTTCTCCGTAAGTGCTGGCTTGGTTTGTGATGGTGTAATACTGGATCATTTTGTCTGTGTTTCATATGAAGGGCTCATTTATGAATAACTGCTAAAGAGAGCGTAAATGCTTAAAGTCATGCATTTTATATCTATAAATAGGGTATATTATGAACTTCCTCTCAGATGAGAGGAAGTTGTCACAGAATGTTTGGAGGGCCTCTTGAACACTACTGCAGTCACTAACCATCAACTGCCCTATTTGTCATTTAGTAACAACTTACTTTGCACGTGTAAGTGGAAAATACAAAATACAACTGGATTTTCTTTTTGGTGACAATCTTGCTGTCTGAGCAATCCTCTATTCTAACTTGCTGGATCCCCTCAAAGATCCCAAGACACACAAATAGGAACAAAAACTCTGACCTGTTTCTGTTTTCACAGCCCAAATGACAACCCTGCAGCAAAGTCTGAAACACCAAGCAATTTGGGGGCCTTTTTCAGACACAGACAGAAATCCAGAAAACCTGGAACACATGGGTCAAAACTGACTTACTAACATTTACAGACACACCTGAGACAATCATACATTTCCTGGTTTGAAAGTGTAAGTAGGCTGTGAAGTGACATCCAAAGAAGACATCTGAAGTGAAATGCAAGTCCTTTAACTGTCAAAAGTATTTATTTACCTGATAGTGATGCAACATCAAAATTTCTTAATACAAGCTGAACTACAGATCTCTTTTCACTGAACAAAACGGTAGGAGAGGGAAGCAGAGTGGCACTGCTTGGTGGAAGAAGAACCAAGCAGTAGTGGGTGCTCAGTGGCCTGCCAGGCCAGCTGCCCTCACTGTGGGGCAAAGGAGCTGAGGGTCTTGGTGTGAAAACACACCCACACAATCCCTGTGAGTCGGTGGTATTTTGGTCTCCAGTGAAAGCTGAATCGCTTTGACTCAGCTGCAGAAGCACTTAGGAGTTGTGTGGGAGTCCCCCAGAACACATAACAAATCATGGAGTAACAAAGGGAATTAAAAGGTGGTAATATGAGACACAATTTAAGAACATGGATTAAATATTGAATTAAGCCCTACTCCCCATTCAGCCTACAGCCAGTCTCTTTGCTATAAAATGGCACTGGGGGCCAAATTCTGCTCCTGCTTTAATGGGAATGGGGAGGAATTGCAATGGAGTTATGTCAGAACAAGCCTGAGATGGTGAGAGGAGCCTGAAGCCAGGGCAGCAATGCAGTCAGGGCATGCCCAGGAGGGGATGGGGTGGACGGAGCTCCTGACACAGTTGTCAATGTAGGCAGACAGGCCCTAATTGGTCTGATCTGATTACTTTTTCCAAAAGCTTTGAACTTTGCACAGGATGCCTTGGGCCTGCCTGTAGGAGCCCAGCTCTGGTGGGGAATTAGCACAATGGCTGGGCTGACCTCCCCCCACCCCAGTTGAATTTTATTATCTAATGGGCAATGGTTGATGATGAATGACTGACAGGTGTGATCAGCTGATGGGAATGGCTGGGGATAGTATACATACACTGTGGTTTTACCACACTATAATGTGTTCTGCAGTGGGCAAAGGATAAAGCTTGTAAAACATTTGTTTTAAGTCTTAAAATATCAAATTCCTAATAACTATGGGCTTCCTAAAACTGGCCCTGGTAATTACAAGTGTTGAGCCATGAATAATTTCACGCTAGGAGGTGCATTAATTTTAACCTCCTCCCGCCTCCTCCAGACATTGTGAAAGCACATTACCAGTGAGGACAAGTTTATGATCTTATCCAGGACAACTGGTGCAATAATATGAAATGAAAACCAAGACAAAAATGTCATTGTCTGCACACTCTGTACAAAGGGATCCTGCAGAAAGCTCCCTTTGCAGCCTGAGACCAGGAGTGCTCCAAAGGTGCGAGCAAGATTTATGGAGCCTTTCCAAGCACATGGCTCAGACCCTGTCAGATCTGACTGTCATCAGCCTGGTGTCTAGGGATTGTTTCAAGGAACAGGGAGGAGTTCTGACATCCCTATGTTTTGGCTGTCCCTATGAAGGTTTTTATTTAAAATCTTCAACCACGCTTTCACAAAAATCCACTAAGACCTGGGACCACGTTGATCCAGATGTAGCATGTTTGGTCCCAAAACAATCACCTGCAGTCTGGAGTACTTAGGTTTCTATCTCACTGCCATTAAGTTCAAGGCAGTGGCATAAGGATGTGTTTGGCAAGCCCTCCCTGCTTAACATCTACATGGTTCTGTCTGATCACATTTACAACAGCAACCCCATAGTTTCACAACTCACTCAGAAGTTACACCTCAATCAGAGAGGAAACAGGCAAGTCTGGCTGGAGGAAAGATCAGAGATTTCTATCTTGGGCAGGGCACCCCACAGAGTATTTGCCATTCAGGCTGTGTTGAGGCTGCACTGTCAACACCATCCTCAAGAAGGATGTATAACACAGATGTTAAACACCAATTATCCCACTAAAGATCAGGTAAAGTTAAATAATGGCAAGGGTGTGATGCTTAACATTGAACAAATTAGGGATGATATTCTCTCCTTAAGGTTCCCAGGGGCCCCTGTGGTAGCTCTCCCTCACCTTGTACTATATCAGATTGTGTGTGCTGTTACAGCAATGCCTGGTTGCGAAGTAAAAAATTGTCTTGATGTAGATTTGAAAGCCGTGGGGTTTGCTTCACAACCTCGGTGCTAACATGCTGACAATGTCATTCTCAGTTGCTTCGCAGTCCCTTTAGACTGAGTTTACCTTGAGCTAAATATATAGGCAGTCCTGGTTTATATCCAGACCTCACAATTCACAAGTCGTTAATGATGCTGGGCTGCACAAGGTAGAATTTAATTTCTATGTCTCATCTGTGATCCTGAAAAATAAAATCTTTGGGCACATTAACGATTGTGCCCTTTTTGTCCTTTATAACAGTATAACAGCACTGAAGCCAGCTCTAAGTTATTTTCTTGACATTCTTCTTGCTTTCTTTATACCCTTTAAGAAAAATGTATCAGTGTGTCACTACTACTAGGATGAAATTTTCCTCTGGAAATCAAAGCACAACGAAAACTCTTTATCAGTTTCCCCATTCTCTTCAAAAATCTGTGGTAGCAGATGCCTTAAACTCTCTCGTGGGTGAAGGGGAAAGGTTGGATTACTGAAAAAACAAGGCAGGCTTCAGAGTGTGGAGGAGGCATTAGGAACTGCTTAGGATCTCAAACCTGCAACACCTTGAACCCATCACCAGCCAGAACCGTGATGGATGGGAGAGGATAAAGGGCAGTCTAGCTGACCCATGATGCCTTCCAGTGCCCTCCAAGAAACAAGAAGAAAAGAGATTCTTATCACTCTGTGAAAGAACAGAGGGGAAAATTATCATTAAAATGCCTTCCTAATAAAACTAACAAACAGGAACTTTTTTTTCTTTCAAACTCCATTCTCTTATCCCTTCCCTACAAGCTTCAAGATGGCCATGACTTGAAGAATTTTAGTCTTTGGGTGAACCTTTCCTAAGTAGAGGTCACATCCTTCTGCCTAGACTTTAACTTTGTTAGACAATCTTCTTTGAAAACCTCAAGAAAATAAATAATTTTGGGTATATCTTTACAGTCATCAGTGCATTGAATCACTCTGTAGAATTATGGTAACACACAGAATTAATATAAGTAATAAAATTATGTATTTGTGAATGTGAATTCACATCCCACATCATCTGCCAGAGAATCACTGATGAAACATTAATGAGTCACTTTATTTCTCTGTTTGCTTTAGGTCTGGGAATTTTGCTGTCTCTTCGTAAAGTGCTCTAGGATGACGTCAAGTAGTGGAGAAGTTAGGTGTGTTATGGAACAGAGGCAATTACAGACCGTGTAGCAAAGAATTTATAGTACAAAGCTGGCCATTGAAACTTAATTTCCTATGATTGCTTTCCCCTGTAGATATTTGCAGCCGTGCATGTTTGTGCCTCTCCCAGCCAGCAAAAGAGATTTGCAGCGCTCATGGGAATCTTTAGGAGTCAGATCTCCCCAAAAGTGGCACGATGCTGCCGATGTGCTTTTACATCATATCTTCCTGGTGGCCATAGAGGCTGGTAGGACAAGGCTGCAAAGCTGAGTGGATCTCGGGTTCAGTGTCCAGCTACAGGGCACCTTGCAGGACTTGAAGTTATGGATAACTGGAATCAAGAAATGACCTGTGGAAATTCACTTGTTACAGCCCAACAATCTACCCACACACTCTCAGCAGACAGCTGGGGGATAGAAGGTCTTTTTTCCTGTTCCCTGAAAGCTGCATATAGGATCTGGAGCAGGAGGGCTTGGAAACCTTTTTTTTTAAGTTAATACTAGGATTCCAAGTATTTTGGGGAGTCATATATATCTTTGATTCTTTTCTGAATCATGTGGTGCCAGTCTCAAGGCTAAGAACTGCTGAACAGCCAGTGCTGAACCTGTGTCAGGCAGGAGAGATATTAACATAGATACTGTGTCTTTCTTTTGGCTATGGAGCTGGAAATGTTTCCCAAAAGCTGCTGTCCAGACTTTGCCTACCATGGGACATTGCACTAGCTCCAAGGAACTGGTTTTGGATGTGAAAAAAAATTCAAGTTACATAGACATGCTGGCAAAGACTTTTCAGTGTAGCTAAACCATCAAAATCAGGCTCTTTGGCCTCTGGGCTGTCCATCATCCAGCGCCTCGGCCTAGGCATGACAGCCCCTCTACCTGGGAGAGCTGCTCCGGTGAGCCAGGGCAGAGGGGCTGACATCAGACACTATAAAAATGTGTGATTTAATGAGTGCCATCCATCACACAACTCAGGCCTTTAAAACAGCCTTGCTGCTAAGTGCCCAATGTACTGAACCGCCCCAGATCTCTTGTAAATCTTGGCTCTTCTCCTCCAGAGCCTGCCAAGTTCGCATGATCACTGAAGGAACAGGGGTAGTTTGGATCCTTTCTGCATTCGGGGTTTATTCGTAATCCCGTTGGTTCCTATCTCACAATGACATAGCTTGGATCCCCCAAACATTCCAGTAATTCCTCCCTTTTGAGCAGGCAGCCGAGGCACTTCCTTGGCAAGCAGGCATCCCACATTCCTGGACTCGATTCCCAAGCTGTCTTGCCCACTCTTCAGGAATGGCTCCCTGCAGGGACTTATTTCCTTAAGGATGAGAGGTTTTCATACCCTGGCAAGTTTCCCACTTCCTATCATCACATGTATCCTGTGCAAAGAGGGAGCAGAGAAGTGCAGGTTTCTTCGGTTGTTTTGAGTGCCCAGACACCTCAGGATGACAAGCAGGTGCTTGCAGAGTGTGTGGTCCCCTGCTTCAACCTGGGACACTGCTGGAGGGCTGCTAGGGGTCCTGGGGAAAATGCTGCCTGAGCTATGACAAAACACAGGGAAGAGCCTTTCAGACATGACACATTAAACTCAGGGGCCTGCCGAGAGGTGCTCCCAGGTTTGTGGCAGAGACCAGTTCCCACTGACAACGTCGATGCACGAGAGCTCTGCTGCTACATGAGGATATCACAGTTTCTAAGCATCTTTCTACCTCAGCCTCAGGTGAGAGTGTCAGAACATTAAGCTTTTCTCCAGGAACAGTCACCAAAATGTATCTGGGCTGAATTCACCAATCTCTGTGTTGTGTTGCCTTCTACCTTGGTGCCTGCATGTGCAGTCCAGCACAGCAGCACTTTGCATCAACATCTCCCCAGGCCTCTCCCTGACTGCCCAGAACCATGCTGCCAGCCAGCTCACTCACACAGCCCCTCTCCTCTCCCCAGAGAGCTGAGACCTGTGAAACACCCTCTCACTGGGGCTCCAGCCACTACTCTCTTTATGAGCCAAAGGCAGCGTGCAAGGAACAGGATTTTTTTCAGGCCTGTTTTCCAACACAGATGCACCGAGGTGGCTACAAGCTCAGCACAAGCTATTGGGCTGGTTATGACAGGCCACCAGCTGACAGGCTGCATAGTTTAATTTCTGCCTCCAAATACTGTTAGCTACTCGTTTTCTCATTTGCTGTCCATCATTGGGCTCCCAGGGGTGCTGCCAGCATTTAAATATATTTCTGTATGAATTCTAGTTATTTAGGAAAGAAAGAAACTCCTTCCAATTACTGAGAGGCCCAGTTTTAAAGTGATGGGGGCTCTCCTTAACTCCTGTTCTACCAACTTTCTTGTACAGAAAACATTTCTGTCTGTTCCACACGAGGTGCCCGTGTGTGTTCAAGCAGCAGAGCAGGCACAGCCCAGCAGTCCACGGCACGGCCGCTCTCCAGCGCTGTCCCCGCTCCAGCCCCGATCCCGCTCCAGCGCTGTTCCCGCTCCAGCGCTGTCCCCGCTCCAGCCCTGCCCCCGCTCCAGCGCTGTTCCCGTTCCAGCGCTGTCCCCGCTACAGCCCTTTCCCTGCTCCAGCGCTGTCCCCGCTCCAGCCCTTTCCCTGCTCCAGCCCTTTCCCCGCTCCAGCGCTGTCCCCGCTCCAGCCCTGTCCCCGCTCCAGCCCTTTCCCCGCTCCAGCCCTGTCCCCGCTCCAGCGCTGTCCCCGCTCCAGCCCTGTTCCCGCTCCAGCGCTGTTCCCGCTCCCGCGCTGTCCCCGCTCCAGCCCTGTTCCCGCTCCAGCGCTGTCCCCGCTACAGCGCTGTCCCCGCTCCAGCGCTGTTCCCGCTCCAGCGCTGTCCCCTCCGTCGGTGCCCGGGCGCCCGCGGCGGCCGTAGCACAGCGCACGGAGACACCTCGCGGCGAGCCCTGTGACTACACAGGGTGCCAGAGTCCCCCTCCCCGTCCAGCCCCACTGACCCAAGAGCCCCTGGCCAAGGCCGAAGGCAAGCAGTGCTGGACCAGTTCCTGTGAACAGTTCAAAAGGCCAGAGCTGTTACCCTGTGCAGTGCAGTGGGTGAGCGAGTGCATGCATCACCCACAGGAGCACCCAAAGCCCAGCAGCAGCACAGCAAGCCGGGCAGAAGGCCAAGGGCAGGAAGATGGTCAATCCTGTTGGCCAAAGCAGATGCTGTAGAGTTGTTTTTTGAGAATCTGTCAGTGCTGTAGGAGAGCAGAACACAGATGACCCTAGAACAGCCTTCTATTCTGCACAGATAGAGTGTAAAAGTAGTTTTCCTTCTTAACACTGACAAAAAGAGATGATGCAGGACACTGCATCACAGCTGAGGAGTTTTCCTGTGGAGAACAGGCCACACAGATTTGTACTTCATCAGTATGAATCTGGCCAAAACCCCCGGGACCTGCACTGTTTTTCCCCAAAGGGCTGAGGTGATCACCCACTATGTGGCCGGAGACAGAGCCTACCTGCTGCCTACTGGCTGTGTGTGCATGTCTGCAGCAGAGCAGAGTGTTCCTGGGAACATGAGAGGCTGACAGCCTACACTTCTGATGCTGAGGCACTCTTGGAAGCTTGCTCTGCTTGGGAGCTTTGGTTTCCTTGACTTGAAAACAAAGTACTAATATATGACCTGCAAGGGTGTCATTATCATAACAGAGATCTTGGAGGTCCTTGGAAGAGAAGTGCTGGAGAAATGTAACCTATTAAAAAATGCGGTTTTCTCCTTGCCAATTCTATTCCGCTTCAAGGAAAGGGGCTTTTGCAATGACAGCTGGGATGAGCTGGTTTTGACAAGTCAGAGTATGCAGGTTTTGATGGAAGTTTGAAGTGAAACATGACTAAAAGGCTACATGGTTTACAGTGCTTTTGCCTTCCATGCCCAAGTACTTCACCTTTCCTACAAACAATGAAGGCAGTGGGCACTGAAGTGTCAAGAATCCATACTTGGTTTCAGCTAGGTACCAGCAAGTCCAGAAAAGCACAATTATTCAGACAAGTTCTTCAGCATATTCTCCCACTGGGCTTCTTCCTGGACAGCCTGGAACTGAGCCAGCAATGTCCTGGCTGATAATCTCTGCTCTTGTAACTCATTGTAGTTCTCAGGTAGTGAACTTACTACAAGGCATATTTTCACACCTACTTGCCACTTTCTAGAATTAACTTTTTTTCTGCGAAAAATTCTTCTGATTTTATTTTAACTTTACACTGAGGTTGGGATTTTCTACCAAGGGTGACTGCCACACACATCCTTGGGAGCTGCACAAAGCTGCCCAGGGCCAGCTGAAAGGCCAAAGCTGCATGTGTAGATTTTCTCTGCGGTGCTTTCGGGAATGCTGCCCAGAGTGGGGGCTCAGGTGGGCTCTGCCTGCCAGACCAGGGGAGAGGAGCTGGGAGGAGAGACTGAGTGCACCTCACCCCTCCTGATGGGCTGTAAAAGTTACGCCGGATGCACCAGTCGGTCTCAGGGCTCTGCTGGCAAGTGCTGGCGTGCACTTCAGCCTGCTCACGTGCATGGGGGAAAGCACCAGGAAGGTCTCCTGATTTTATAGCATCAGATCACATCTGGGGCCACAACCTGTTCCAGTGGAGTTAAGGCAGAATAGAAAGGAGATTTTGCCAATGTGATAACTTTTAATTAAATCTTAATGCCTTAATTAAAGCAAGAAGGGCTTAATTAAGGACTTAGCTAAAATTTAATACTTTAATGGGACTAAAGACTTTAATTTATCACCGAGCTGAAAAAAAAAAGCATTAGGGCTCACTTTGAGATGCACATACACACACCAGCCAATTATAAAAGAATCCTGGAGTGTCAGGTTCATCTATCAGAGCATGCTGTGCACAAGGGCGAATCTGTGGTTGTTCACATTTCCATGTTACCTGCCTAAAACACAAGCATAACTTGAGATCATGGTATTAAAAGGTACATGGTACCTTTGCCTCTTTCTAAAGACTCTTTTCTGAGCTGATGAAGCCCTTCCCCCTTCCTCTGGGCTGTCCAATTCATGCTGCAGCAGCAGCTCAGGGGTGAGTCTGGAGGGGTCCTGGTGCACCTGCAAGTGCCCAGGCTCTGAGCCCACGAGCTGCTGCTTCAGGAAGGCATGTGATTGAAGATGTCCCATCACTGGCACATGGCCCACAGCTCTGAAGACTGGACAGTCCTGCCCAGCATTACTGCAGTGACAGGAACACTACAATGCATTTGACTGGCTTTTAAAAAACAAGTTTTCATGGAGCTCAGAGCTCAGTGCCTCCCATCCTCCTCAGATGGGATGTTTGTCAATATTTCTTGTGCCTGGGAAGTGTGAATCCAAGCCGCTGCTTCCCAGCCACTTTCAGCTTTTCAAGTGTGATATCCTTACACTGTGACATCTGTACTTCACAAATAAGTGAGTTTTAAGGTGCTTCTGAGTACAGCTTCTGAAAGATTCCCCACATGCACTGGTCTTTCAATCATTTCCAACCATGTGACTTTTCAAGCTCATAATCCATTACACCAATTAATACAGTTACCTAGAGAGGAATCAGGACTAACGACAAGAACAGAAAATCTACCCTTTTACATTTCTTTACATTGTGGTTTTACCCTGTAACATTTTCTGCAACTCATCTTGAAAAATCTTCTGAACGGTCAGTAGGTATCATTGTGATTTTACCAGCAGAAAAGTAGAGGTATGAATGGGGCAGTAAATGACTATTCCAAGATCAGACAGTGACCTCACAGATACTTTCAAGACACTTCCCCATCAGGCAGTGTGCAGCTGCACTCCTTTGAAGGGAATTGGAGCTTAAATAGAGCCTTAGGTTCAGAAAACTCAGCCCTTCTCCTGGGTGTAATGTGATACCATGTGGGGCTTGGCATTTTGGTCAGACTGTCATTTCTTCAAACAGCAATCTGCCCAGCCTCTGGAGAAAGGACACATATGTTTCCTATAACAAGACTGTATGTTATTTTTTATATGCATAGGAAGACTATAGTATCTGAGAAGACTCATTACGTGCTAACCATTCATATCTGCAATTCTCTGTGGAGTCACATAGGCCTAATACATTAACTACATCAGACACATGGAGGGCCAAAGCTTCATCTCTGTCCAAGGAGCACAGAGCACGGTGCAGCAGGACCGGCGGGTCAGGATGCAGAGACCCCTCTCTGTTTCTCTACCCTCCTTCATCAGGAGCAGAGCAGTCCCCCAGGAACCTCAGCCACACTTTGGGCAGTTATTCACTGCCAGAGGTGAGAGCACAGCTGGGAGCAATGGGACAGGGTGTGAGGGTGCAAGTAGCCCAGACACATTCCCTAGGCTGGTTTGCTACAGGGACACCAACATACAGGAACTTTCAGGAGTTCTGGGTGACTTTGCTACCCCTAGGATGTGCATATCCATGTGCAAAGTAGAGACAGTGTTAGGGGGGTGCAAATGTAAAATACTCCCTAAACCACGTTAGCAATTTCTCCCATAAATCAAGAAGATGTGCTGGGTTCCGCCTGCTTGCAATCCTCCCCAGGATGTGAGGAGAACCACTCTCCTAGCACACCTCGCTTGCTGAGTCTGTGCGCTCAGCCTGTGGAGGCAGCTTGGGGGTGAGGGGCTGGGGACTTGCCCCATGCACTAGCAGTAATTATTCTACTTTGATTCTTGCTCATCTCTGGCCCATGAAATCGAGGCCAAACTTTGGAGCGTGTGGGGGGGGTGAGGAGATGGAAGCTGGGCCCAAACTGCCTTAACTGGTTCCACAGAGCTGCTGCTTTCCGCAGCGAGCAAGCCAGAACAATGTCATCTCAATACCCCGTGCTAATCTGGGGGAAACTGAGCGTGACCAACTTCACGCATGACAGCCTGGAAGCCAAGCATGGGAGGTCAGCACCAGCCTCGCTCAGAGCTCCCTCACAGTCGGCTTGGAGAGATGAGGCACATGGACGGCCCTGCCCCGTCCCAGCGCCCCGTCACTCTCAGCATCCATGGCCACAGAGCTCGGCCATCGCACTGAGACCCCAGTCCCCATGCTGACAGCCTGAGCTTCCAGGGTCTCAGCTACCCACCAACAAGAAAGGCTGGTGCACGTTTTAGGCGTGCTGTCATTAACAAATGAGGCACAGTGCTTGATTAATTCCACAGGTTTCTTCCATTAGGAGCCACTACATCATTGCTACACGAGAGCCTTCCTCCCCTCAGCGCTGACCTTCCTCCCACAGCTCGCCCATTTCCCTTGGCTGTGGAAGTTATTACAGACTGGTTATTTGAAAGACCTGGAAACCGGGGCAGCCGCTGCTTCCTTTCATCTCCAGCTCTGCTGCTCCTCACTCCTTGGCAGTTTGGAAGGATGGTGGAAGTAATTAATGGCTTGGGAGTGGAGGAGGAGGTGCTCCTAAGAGGGGAGTCAAAAATTCCTCTTGACAATGACCACATGTCTGAGGCTCGGCTACTAGTTCACCTGACAGCAATAAGGGCCTAATAGTCATTAGTCACCACTGCAGACACGCTCCATGCACTTCTCCATGCTCTTTTTTTTCCATGATGAGGGCTCAAAGTAAAACAGCATCAACCACCCTGATGCTTTCAACAAACTTTTGTCACATTTCAGGGAAAGACTGGGGAACTGATGGCTCGGAGAGCTTTGTCAGCATCCCCAACCAGAGACAGGGAAGGATCTTCAAGCAGTGAAATATAGCAAATAAAAAAAGATTTTAAAATGTCAGCTAAAATCCACCAGGAAATGAGGCATCTGGGAGGGGACAGAGAATATCCACAGGGAATTCAGGCTGATCAATATGGAAAGTTTGTGTGACCTGATTCCACCTGATCTGCAGCTCCCAGTTTACTCTTCCTGTCTCTCTTCCTCAGCAGTCTCTCCCATACCACTGTGCCTTTAACTTCTCTCTGCACCTGATCCTGGGTTACCTAAGGGCTTACATTCAAAGAACTTTGTTTCTGTGGTGCAAGAAACAGGCATAAAAATACAGTGATCATATCATAACCCAAAACCAAGCAGAGAGCTCTGCAGCATTGTGTTTAGGGCAGCAGAGAGCAAGGGTTAGACCCCAGCCCCTGCCTCCCAGCCCCATGCCTGCCCGGGTTGAGATGCTGAGGCCAGGAACCTGTGTGCTGCTCTCCCTGCTGCCTTTCCCACCCGCTCACACATGACAATATCTGAGGTTTTGGCTCAGAGTCACCTGTAATTAGAACAAAACTGGCAACTTTCTGATGTTAAACTTCAGATAAAATTGGTTGTGAATGAAAAAATAAAAAAGAACGAGTGTTATAAAGTGGAAATGATATATCTGAGAGCTGATCAGGATCTAGAAGAGCGATACTGGAATGCTAATGCTCCTCCGTGGAGGATTTGGATATTACGTTTTGGACGGAGTGCAAAACCAAAACATTTTGAAACGCAGGCAGGAAGGGAGTGTGGCTCTGGATCTTGGCAGCTATCTGCTTGCCAAACTGTCCCCCAGCCACAGGTCATGGAGACACCCTCGGGCTCTGAGCCTGCCGTAGACCTGCTGACCGCAAGGCCAGCGGCTGAGGTACAGAGCCGGCACCTGAGCTGTGCCCACCCCTTGGCTTGGTAATGTCCCCCAGGTGTGCTAGCAAGGAACAAGTAGGCTCTGCAGAGATCCCTGCCTGGGGCCTTCCAGCCTCCCTTGTCATGGAGCTGCTCCACGGTGTCAGCTGGATTTTGGACTCTCAAAAGCCCTCTGGACAAAGGCTGCAGTTTTGCTTTTCTGAGAATTCTTCAGTTTTTCTATTTTATAACCCAGCACTCTGCATCACCTATCCCCCTGTACCCCTGCCAGAAAGATTAATCCTGCCATTCCCATTTTTCAACGGGAAAACAGGGGCATAACAAATCACAGTAGTTGGCCCAGGGCCAGACAGAAGATCTGACCTATTGAATCCAGGTCACGCAGTTCTTCAGCCAGGGTCTTAATTGCAGGATCATCAATTCCTCCATCCACAGCTGTCCAAGACAAGACATTTTTCCCAGAAAAGTAGGTAAAAGACTCATTGGGCCCAGCTGCCTTTCATAAGTGCCTTTGCCAAGCTTTTCTGCCCCATTTAAGAGGGCTCAGGCATGGTTTATAAAATATCAGATGGAGAGCTCTGAGATAAAGCCCTTTCTTTTTGTAATGCTCAGTACAGTGTGTGATTTGGCTGCAGAGGAAAAGTGTTGCAGTTTGGAAAAGAGTTCCCCTCTTTGCCTGACCTAGACATCAGTCATTATAAGTAATTGTTGTATCACTGAGAGAAGAGCAGATCATTTCACTGGTGGAGCAGCCATGCTGTTTTTGAGGAAAACTGCAGTCTCCAAGGAAAGCCACAAGAGGCTTGATTGGCGCCCAGCTGCCATGCAGAAGTTAAACCAGATGAGCTGTGTCAGCCCAGTGGAAGGCAAATGCATGGTAGCTGCTCCAAAAGCCTCTCTGCCCCTAGATTTGTCACTGACTGCATTGTTATCTGCAAGGGGGCAGAATCTAATCAGAAACACATTTTTGAGTGAAGGACTGACCTCTGCAGTATCACCAGGAATTTCTGAGGCAGTACAGCTGTGCAAGTGCCTTCCCATCTCTGTGAGGCAGTCATGCCCACTTTCATTTCAGTGCTCCAAGATCTCACGTGGTGCTGAGCAGCATTTCTTTCCATCTTAAATCCATTCACTGTGTTTGAAATACAGCTGTAGAGCACTGAGATGTTTCAGAAGATGGCAACAAGTCAGAGAGGATCAACTGAAAGAATCAAAGACTCTAATAAGAGCCCTTGCCTATCCCAGCATTTCACCATGGTATTTCTACACTGTGTTCAATACTGTGTGTTTGGCCACTCATCTCTTGTCTTCCACAAAACCACCTCCTCTCAATCTGAATAAGCAAGAAACACAAAAATGTACACATAACCTTGTTCTAATGATTAATTACTCTCACTGAAAATAACGGGGGGGGGGGGGGGNGCGGGGGGGGGGGGGGGGAAAGTGCCTGATTTTATAATTATTTGGCTTCACCTTTCAGCCAATTTCTTGTTCTGCCTTTCCACTCAGATTAAACTGTGTTTAGTTCTTGTTATTTTCCTTCTGAAACGTTGCTCATCTACTGTAGCCAAGTCACCTCTCAGACTTCATTTTGGAAAGTTAGATGAGCTGAGCTGTTTAAATATTTCACACTGTTTATTTTGAAAAATTGTTTGTGATGTTCCTTGTCCCCTGCTCTTCCCCCACCTCCATTTTTAAAAGCGTGGAGCTAACCCCAAATACGGGCTATAGAGCAAGTCCTAGCATCAGTCCCACCAGTGTAACCCAGGGCCAGAATCCCCTACTTACTGTTCCATCCTGACCCCTTTTCAGAGCCTGAGGGGAACCCTAACACCATCCCAGGACACAGTTCCCACTCCAAAACTGTTCTTGTGAAGGCAAAAACTCTCTTTGAGGTCAGGTGTACAATAGCTGTGAAGACTCTGGGCTTGGTCTCCAATGGGAGCAATAGAGGAAATTCTACAGAAGCTAATAACAGCCTCAAACTGTAACTCATTTCCTGCAGAGCATTTTATTAATACCCCTTGGGCAGCCAGGCTCTCAGAAATGTACAGTACCCACATTGCACCCAATGTACAGGTGCTCAGCACTGGAGACCTCTGAAAGCTGGCGCCAGGGCTCAGTCTGGAGGGTGCTGAACACCTCCACGTTCCTGGGCACTGCACGCGCTCCATGAAGCCTCCCAAAATGCACCAATTTCAGGCTTTGAGATGGAAACCCCGGAAAGGATTTGCTGGCATACCAATGACAGGAGTTTACTATTAATTGCTGATAAAACTTCACAGAATAAGAGAGATGTTTTCTTTGCTCTCTTTCAGCTTTGTTTTCAGGACTACATCAAGTGCAAAAATTCTTTATACCAAAACTGTAAGGATAATAAAATAACCAGAAAAATAAAATATAGAAGACAATAACCACTCAGTCAATGCTTTGTTTCCTTGTTTTGTTCTGATCTACCTGATTTTCCCCTAAACCTACTCACAAACTGCACTTTAGGAGCAAGGATGGATCAGTAATTCTAACAAACATGTCCATTTTCCAGTGATTTGAGGTCACTGTGGGATCACGGAGCAGATGAGCTGAACATAAGTTTTTTCATCTTATTTTGCAAGTAAGGGCAGGCCTCACAATTCTCTTGCATACATAAATCCTATAAATGCCTTGTGCACCTTGTACATGGGATTAAGACCTTTCCAAGGTGAGAAGTTGTAGTCACAATGATATGGTTGGAAAGCTGAGTCTTCACCTGGCATTGAGACAACTTATTCACAAGTTCCCGTTCTTGACAGCTGGCACTCTGCAAGTGGAATATTTTCAAAAGCACTCCCAGAAGTTAAATCTTCCATTTAAATATTTAAAATAAGAAACAGCCCTTCCAAAACACTTGGCACTGCCCCTCTGAAAATCACCAGTCATGTCTGTGCTTATTTTATAACATCTGGCAACTTTCTGTCATGCCCCACTGCTGGGTAACAACCTTGGTGACTTTTTGGCAGCTATTACATTATTTGCTCATTTTAATCCCAAGGCTCAGCTGCTGGATTGAAGACCCTGAGCAGCAGAGCAGAGCACTTAGCTGCTCTTCATGGTTACTGGGAAACACCTAAAAATGCAAAACAAACATATCCTAAAGGCTCAGATGCTAAAAGGAAGATTATATTTTTAAACTCTTGATTTTTTGGCCTGCTGCATATGTTTTGATCACTGAGGGTTTTGCAATTATGCAAATGGCTGAAGAACCCTCTGAAGCTGGGGCTGAGCTGGAGTTCAGAGGGATACCTGTAATAAAATCCCATGATGACTTAGGGGTGCCACTTCAGGCAAATACCCTTTTCCAAGATAAAGAGCAACATACTATTGCAATAAGCTGGGTTCTTCTCATTCTTTCGCCTTCCCGATGTTTGGCACAAGTCCAAATCCTCTCTGTTTTCCACCCACCCATCATACATATTCTGCTAAATATCCTGTCCTCTTGTCGTTTTGGCAAAAAATAAACTATGCACGAGAAAGAATTATGCCTGTGAGGCTCTCATAAAAAAATTCCTGTGAACGATAAATCAAAACAAAATAATAATTATCACCAGCCACAGGACCACATTTATGTTTCTCATATTTTCCCCTTACTTTTCGTAGATTATCAAGTCTACACAAGAGCAAGAGCCAGATTTTCTTAAAGATACTGATACACCAGTAATCCCCAACTCCAAAACTGAAGCTCACCTTGTCTACAAGAGAATTCTCTATGCTATTTACAAAAAGGTTTAAAATTTTTCTCTTTAAAATTATAAATGGTACATTTCTGTCCTGGAAACAAGACGCCTTGTTTTTTCCTATGGCTACATAAATCTTCCATGGTCCCTGTGCTACTCCTGATTTGCATTTAATAAATAGTGAGTAGTTACAAAGTGATTTTTTTTTCCTAAGGCTCTCAAAGGCATTGATGCATACACATACCCTGTAGATGGGCAAACTGAGGCACAAGGGACTTGGCCAAGTGCACAGCATGGCTGGGTGGAGGCAGCTGCTGGATCTCACCCGGCAGATGTGCGGCTTTCACTGGCTCAGCAAGCTCACATCAGGCTCAGGGGCATATCCCCCAGGGACCACTGAGCACAGGGAACATCCATCCATGCAGGAACAGCACCCAGCTCAGAGGTGTTCTCCAGCCATGCAGGGGTTGAGGAATGCAAGTGGGGCTGAGACAGGAGTTTCCCACTCCTGCAGAGAGGGTTGGGCTGTATGAAAATGGGAAGGGCCAGCGAGACCAACTCTCCTCCCTGCTGGCCAAATGCTGCCCAGCTTTTGGATGCTATGCTTCAGTGGGACATGGACCAAAAGGACCGAGTGGAGAGGCTTAGAAGGAAACGTTCACTAAAGAAATGTTGAAGGAATCAGCATGGTTCAGTCTAAAAAAGAGAAGGAAAAGCAATATTCCACTGTTTTTCCCAGTTTGGCAAAGTACTAAAGGCTCCAGTCCCTGAAACAATGTGTAGCCGTGGCAATCATCACCCAGAACTAAGGTGTAACCTCACCTTTCCTTCCCCAGCAGCCTTGGAGCTTGAACAGAGCCAAATCTTTCAAAAAGCCCAAGAGCAGATGGAATTAATGTATGAAGCCCCACCAAAATAAACGTCTATGGGACTTTTTCTAACACCTCACGGGAGCTCAGACAACTATCCAGCCTTTTTGTCAGCACCTGTCAGCTTATTCCCACTCCAGCAGGCATCAGGACTTGTGCCTCTGTGTGCTCTTACAACAGCAATTAGGCTCATTAGAGAGCAATTAACACTACTACTTATCAGCAAAGTTCAGAAGTATTTTAAAATTAGTTTGTAAATACATTTGCCCACAGGAAAAAATACCATTTGCTGGATTTCAGCATTCCTGGAACTCAACTGCACCTTTTGCTGTGTAAAAACGAAGTAATAAAACTCGACATGTGATTCCTAACCAAACCCTCTGAGAAGGGGCATTGAAATTTTTTTTTTATGAGCTCTTACTGTTACGATTAAGTAGGAAATTATGGCAATGCTTTTATCTTAATACCTGAACTTTTGTGTCAATACATTAGCTATGCTAGGGTCAAACAAAACGCTGACTGCAAAGTGATGTGATGTGCAAAGGTGCAAGCCCAGCCAGACACACCACGGTGTGAGCAGCTACTGCAGGTGCAGTGCAAGGACGAACCTCACTCACACAAGTCAAAGTAATTCATGTGTAGCAATACAGTTAAGAAAAGATAATTCAAGGCACTGGACATTTACTGAGAGAAGCAGCACGGATCTAAGCTGTGGCTGGGATCCTCTGGTGAGTTTGCCCTGTGAAATGGAGTGTGATCCAGATGCTGGAGAGCACAGAGACACAAACTGTAAGCTGATGTTCAGAACAGACCAGCACTTCCAATGCCATGATATGTTGCTTGGGTGAGCTAAGCACTGTAAACAAGCTAGTAAAGCCTGAGATTTATCAGACTAATGCAACCAGATTGCATCTGAATCCAAGCTGGTTTACATGCAACAACTTTCCCAACCCCACAGTATGTTCTCCTACTCATCCAGTCTGAAGCTATCACAGTCTGGTCCCTCCAGCAGACACTAAAACCTTGCTTATACTCAGTGTTCACTGAGGTGAAGTACTGAGGAGAAAACCAAGCTCTCTGAAAGCACCCATGGAGGATGGCTGATCATGCATGGGGTGAATAATAAATAGATGTAGTCTGTAAAATGAACACCCTGTGAGTTGTGGAGAATAGGCAGTGGGACTCTGAGCTGGGATCCAAATGTTATCACTGGAGATAAACTGACACCACTTGGCAGCACAGGGTGTTTCTGCAAGACAGTGTGTGCTAGGCAAAAATATGTTTGGAGGGTCAGAGACCTTATGACCAGGCTGACATCTTATGTCACTTGGGCCAAAGAGCTCATCCTGTGAGTTCTCCACCCCATGGCAGGGTGTTATGGGGAAGAATGTGAGGCACTTGTACCTGGTAAGCCTATTCGTTTTATTTTCATAACTACAGTCTCCCAAATGTAAATGCCAAACAAGCACATCACTGGCCTGGCAACATGAGCCACAATCTTGGAATGTGACTGCATGGTAATGTCGAGGGCAAATTTCTAAACACTCTCCACCCTTCCCTGAGAAATGCACAAACACAGGCTATTAAATAATCTCTTCATTTTAGTAATTTAGTTGCTGTTTGTACAATGCTTTGAACGTGCACGGTGCCACAGCACAGAAATGCTAAGTACTGGGTTATTTAGCTGTAAAGCCTGTGATAATCCCTCATTATGAAATAATAATTAATCATCATCATTTTATTCAAGAGCTCCTCACCCCTACCCCCACCCAAGCCCTACAGGCACTGACCAAACTCTCTCCTGTCTGGACAGGACAGGTTGGTTACGGATGCAAAGTTCAAGTATGAACTTCCCCAAAGTTCAGGGCTGTGCCTACCTGTGTGTCTCACCCAGCCCGGCGGAGGGACAACGCTTCCTAATCTCCGGCTGAAGATCAAAGCTACAGATCCACCCAGCCCAACCATTCCCATCATTCTTACTAGTCCAGAGAGGGAAATTGAGACATTCAAAGGGTAACTGAGGACTTCAGGAGATTGCATCTAAAGTAGCTCTGTCTTTTCATGAGGAACAGAGTACCTGACTCAGCCATCTCTGTTTTCCATGTAAAGATGGGGCAGATCTTCAAGGCCTCCCTCCCTGGGGGCAAGGAATGTCCTGTTCTTACTGACTGCCCAGAGCAAGGTGCAGGGCACACTGAGGCTGTTTCACAGCTATCTGTATTAAAAGCAATTTGGCATTTATAACATTACAAATTAGCACAAAACTATAGCCATGGCTGTTGCAGGCAGAAGATAGAACAGAGCCTGGACAGAGGGGACAGGCTATGGCAACACTGGGACCTTGAACCGGTCCCCAGCCACTTCCACCAGCTGTAAAACCCCAGTGCATTTACAGCCTGGGCAAGCACTCGCGAAATGAAGAGGCAACAGACAGGGCTTAGTCATCAAAGAGGAAGATGCAGGTGTCTCCTCCTGCTTGGGACCCTGAGCTCTCCCCAGCAGTTAGCAGTGCAGACAGTAAATGCCTACTGTGAGTGTCAGACCTCTTCCCCCCCATCTCACCTCTTAAAAGACCCACAATTCTCACCAGACATGAATGTGTCATATTTCTTGTGGGAGCTGCTCTGCTTTGTATAAGATGTTGTTTCAGAGCCGATGTAGATGTTCATGTACCAGCTGAGTGGAGATGTGCATTCCTACATGAGTTTGAAGATTTGTGTCTAAGTGTTCTAAATTACCTTTAACTTGCACAGGACAACCCCCACAGCATTACAGACATCCTTACAGCCAGCAGATCTTCCACCAGTCCTGGTCATCCTGGAAAACCATGCCTCAGCCTTCTCCCAAATCTTTACCAAAGAGATGTCTGCAGCTCCTCCTATCTACTTTAAAGCTTTAATAAAACTAAAGTGGAAAACCTTGTGAGATGGTTCATATTTCATCATGTTGTCCAGGGAGAATCTAAAATTAATGTCCTAGATACCAAAAGCAAGCTTAGGGTGAGCTAAGTTACATCTGACTGACACAGCAAATGTGAACAAAGTTTCTTGTGCATCCTCCCAGATAGGCAGCACTCACCAAAGCTGCTAATTAAGCAATTTGTCATTAAATGGAGCAGTAAGAGGAATGACTGAGTGGGGATGGCTCCTAGGAAAGGTCATTTAGACACAACACTGGTAGCAATCCTTTGGTATGAAAAAATAGAGTCCAAAGCTTTGGTCTGCTCTAGAGTGCAGAAGCCTGGAGGTGGAACTCAGCTGATTTCGGCTCTTAACCTGTGATAGCTACCCGATAGCTCACTGTGCTATGGCTCAGGTTCAGGTATGCTTTAAGAACTGATTTTCTTAGTTAAACTTTTCTTTTGTAACTAACTTGCTTCCAACTTTGTAACCAGGCAACTGAACACCTTCTGATGCAAATTAAATATATTAGAATTTTCGGCTAGCTCAGTGTTTAGCATGGAACCCCTCCTCTTTTCTGGAGGTAGCAAACCTAAATAAATCAGAATTGCTGACATGCCCCTTCAGCAGCTGAGCTAGGAATGATGTGAGCACTGGTGTCAGGCAGTGCCAGGTAAAGGGAGACTCACACCCCTTAGCAGATGTCACACAACACTTTCTGTCACGGAGCAGACACAGCAGAGAAACAAACTGCTCTAGCAGTGTACCCCTTACCAGCACCTCTGTTTCTGTGAGACACTACAGTGAGTTCTTTACGATATTGTAAGAGAAAATGCTAACAAAAATCTGTGCAGGATGCATTAAATAGCCTGAAACCACTTCAAAGACAGACTATGAAAATAATTTTTAGAGGGAGGGAAGTTTTTGGAAGTATTCTGGATGATGTATTCTTGTGCTTTTAGTTCAACAACCTTTTCACTATTCTTTTTCGATAGCGTGGAAGAAAATATAATACCAGCATTGGAAAAAAAATCCAGAAAACACTGGCAGAAAGTTGGATTAGCTTTTCATTCTTGCAGGAGAAGGTACTCTGACATTCATGTTATTTAAGCTCCAAGTAGTTCAATTAATATGAGAAATAAGACTTTCACTTCTAAATCTGAGTGGTATTCACAACTGGAACTGAGGGGGCTTCTCCATCACTCACACTGTGAAAATACAGAAGAGGAGCTCTTTCTGCAGTAGAGCAGGGGAGCTGTTACCTGTCCAGACATATTGCTGGGTATCTTGCCAGTGCTGAAGATCTTTGGTCTGCAGTTACAAAGCAGGTCTCTTCTGCCCTTAAAGTCTCTCTAGTTAAATTAGACCACGGCCAAATCTTGTTCACAGTTACACTGAATTTAATCCAGAGCAAATCCATGAGCCTGTTCAATATGCACTAGGTTTACACCAGCGTAAGGAACAATACATTTATGAACCCTCATTTAGATTTTGATTTTCTCACCGGAAACCGGACCATACCTAAAACAGTCAGACAGCTTTCTTTTCAGCGAGCTGGCTGCTAAGTATCAGTAAGATACTTTCCAGGCTGAGACTCTCACTCTGTCTTTTTACTCTTCAGCAGGTTTCCATTCAAATCGGGTTGTTTGCCTCTTGGCCATGGATATTTCTGCAAAGAATGACTTTCAGATGGGATGATATTTCCAAAGTGCTCGGAGGGACAAGTCTGACCATGCTGCTCTGTGGCTGTGACACATTATCAGATACTGACCCAGAGGGAAGGTTTTTTGGTGTAAAAAAGAGATAGAAATAGATCCTTTTGCCTATGTCACAGCTTCTTGACAGTGACGATGAAGAAATGGGGTATAGAGGGACACTGAGGAAGAATGACTTCACCACAAAGCTTTTCCCCAGCTAAGACTGGCAGTGGATTGACTAAGGAAAAGCCAAATTTCCAAAGCACACAGCCCTGTTCTCATCCTACAATGGCAGCAAAACCGGCTCCAGGTTTGACAGCTCAAAGGACGAGAGACAAGATGGCACAAACAAACCACAGGAGCTGAATCAAGGTCCCACTGGGACCTGACTTTGCTCTCACTCATTTGGCTACAAAACCCACACGACAATGGAATCACATCACTTTAAGGAAAAAATGGAGCACAAATTTTATTTTTTTGAGAGATTACATTTCCCTCTTTGTTACAACACTGTATTGTAAAAGATTATGGTCATGTTATGCCAAGATCAGTTATGAACCTTGATGTTTCCAAAGGCATAATGAAATACTAATCCCAGCATTTTGCCCTTGTATACCCACTGAGTGAACAGCCGTTCTCCAAAGCTCTCTGGTGATTACACCATGTCATTGGCATCTCCTCTTTTAAAAAACACTTGAGAAAATAAAATAAAAATCATGCTGTAAGCTTCTTCCCATCAGAAACCTCAGGGATCTTTAACTGCAGAAAGAAAAAGCCTTCCCTAGTGCCTGACAGCAAGTTGCATTCTTTGCCGAAGGGGAGGTCAGGAGGTGACCTTGCTCCTGCCCAACTTCCTGATCCTCCGCGGCTGCCAGCGCCGTGCCTGGGAGCCCTGGGCCGCTCCGGGCTTCCTCGCGGTGCAGGCCGGCACCAAAATGGCCTGACAGGGCTGGAGGGAAAAGGAAGCTGCTTCTATTCCCACAGCCTGTTGTTTGTTTTTAATGGTAAATGGCAGCTCCATCACTGCATCCCACAGGTCCCAGGGAAGGCCACAGGCTGCACAGGGACTCTGGGCTCACGAGCTGCACAGGTGCCACCACAGCTGGGACTCTGCAGGGGTTCAGACAACGCTGCAACAGGCAGCGAGTGCTGGGGAGGGATGAGACGTCAGCCTCATGAGACTTACCTCAAGACTCTTTTGCTTTGTACCTGATTTTTTATTTTCTTTTCCTTTGCTTCCTAGCCTCTTAAAAAAGGGATGACACATAGTATGAGGTACATCAGGGCTGACTTTTGACTTATTAAATAATTAAGTAAAAGTTACTGGAGATGCTTGCATAAAAGGTGAAAAGCAACGTCACTACAAAAAAAGGAAAAAAAGCGCTAGTAAATCATGAAAGAATGGATCCACATGAAGAATTTGAAAATTGGAGGACTCATCAAAGCACGTGTCTCACTAAAAACTAATCTGAATGGGAAAGTCATTGAAAAAGCTGCAAAAAAAGTACAATTTAATGCCTAGTTCAGGAAGGCGTCCTTACCCAATAAAAAAGGCTAAATTCTTGTATAAAAAAGTTAAATATATACTTAAATGATCTTCTGACTCGCAAATTATACTTCATGCCTAGCATAAAAGTATTTCCACTTACATTGCACTGCAGGGCTGGGGACAAAGAGCATCTTTGCTCATAGGTTTGTCGCCGTCTTGAGTTTTCTTTTGGGCCTGAACGGAGAACTACTGCCCGATGGGATACTGCAAGGCCTTCAGGAATGGGAACTCCATCAAAGAAGGAACAGTATCAAAGCACATCCTTTGCATGAGACACAAATCCAAGCTCTTTTTTCTAGCTGCAAACGTGCCACAGAGTGGAGGCGGCAGCCAATCAATGCCCTGTCAGTGTTTGTGTTACAGTGACCCTCATGGACATCTTGGTCCTTTGGCAAGAGAGTCGTAGCACCACAGGAAGAGTCAAGCTGCATCACAAATGTTTTCCTCTGAGCAACCAGCAGCACAGACAGTTCCTTTTGCTTCTGAGGAAACGTCTGTGAAGGCATGCAAGGGAGATATGCAGGAAGCTCAACACCAGATCCAACCAGTCTTTCTCATGTTAATCACTTGTCTGTCATAACACAACAGGTAAATCTCATTGTACAAGCAGGCACTTGGAAGACAAAGGCAGCCACCTGTATGTGAGGCTTAAAATGACTGACAAGTGCAGAAAATTGTCCTATCTGAGACACTTATGTGCCTTTCTGTGAGTGAGCTTGGGGTTCCCCTTCTGAAGCATTGCAGACATGCAGCATTTCTTTTGCAAAAACAAACACATTTTGCTAAATAAATTTGTGCTGGCTGTATCATGAATTCTTAGAGATTGAAATGCTTTAATACTCTTTGGCTTTACAGGGCTAATATTTTTTGCATAGGGCTGTAGTAATACTGCTGTCTCTGACACACAGCTTCTTGCAAGAACAGTACGTTCCTCCCAGGTAGCTTCTGAAAATGAAACTTCAGAGGAGTTTTGCACCAGCACATGTAGCAGTATGGGGTGGCTGCGGCCTGCTTAGTTTTTCCAATCATCACTTACTTCCATAAAAAAGGAAGAAATGGTGAATATAATAACATTCCTAGATTCTTGCAAGGCTGCCTGCCTCTGCTCCTCTTTGCTAAGCTTTATTTGTCGCAGGTCTGCTGAGCTTTAGCTGATGCCACACGGTAACATGTGCACAGCTGCACTGGCAAGAGAAATCTGCTTTATGGCCGCATCCACAGCGGCATTGACTGGTGTTAGATAGGTTCTGCCCGTGTCCCACAGTGAAAGTTATTATGCACTCACTCATGGCTATTGCTGTGTGCTTGATGCTGCTCTATACAGCTATTGTACCCTGAGGATTTAAATTGTCAAGCAAAGAGCCTGCTTGCTATTTTCTTTGCTCTTGTTCTGTGTCTGCTTTACATACTGATGGAGGATTACCCTGGTTTTACCTGCTTGTCAGGCAGCTATTCCACTAAGTACTAACTGTATTGTTCTAAATCTCTCACATTTCTTGACTAAAATTCAATTTACTTTTTTTGTCACAAGAACCACATGTCTGATTGTCCTGGGCTCATTCTCCTTTTCTGGTTTTCCTTGTCTTTTCAAAATGAAAAGCTTGCAGAAAAGCTTTAACTGAGCTAATGGAAGGGGAGATTGTTGTTTTTAAGGCAGATGTATGTCTAAGAGCATTTTGGCACCGTAGAAGGAAAAAAAATATAGTCAAAGCAAAGGCTTCAAAGAAAGTCAGTCTCTGCTGTCTTTATTCTGCATGCTGTACAGCAGTTGGTGTTTTGCAATGGCATGGAGCACAATGACCACATATAATCTTTTCTTTCTCTGTACATCTGCTAAACACACACCTCACACCCAACAGCTCTTTAGGTCCCCTTTGCCTAAGTCACAGGATAGGCCCTGGGTGCCTCAACTCTTGGTAAATGTAGATGGGAAGAGACACAAAGAGCAGTCAAGACTTCTGGATCACGTGCCATACAAAAGGAATGGTTTGTTGTTGGGGAAGGATGACAAGGAGAGAGGAAACCTGGAGCCAAGTTCTCGGCCAGATTGAAGCAGCAGTGGGTGGGCTGTGAAGTCCCAGGGGGACATGGAGAGGATGAGTGCCTGGCCAGGGCTCAGTGGCACTGAGGGGCTGGAGAGTGGCAGTCACCCAGCCTGCTCCTGTCCTTTGCAGCTGCCACTGCTGGCTTAGAGGTTTTGTGCTAAAGAACTCAGCTCAGCAGGAAGGGGAAAGGGTGGTGTGGAGGCAACTGCCAGGGCAAAGGGGAGATGAATATTTCATTTGTTACGGGGCCTGAAATAGCTCTTAGCAGCCCTGAGTGCGAGAGTCATGTTGCGAGGTGGGGGGAGAGGTGGGTGCCAATTTGTCAACAAAGCTGCTTCAGAGTTACACTGAAGATTTATGAGTGTCTGCATGGTCCTTCTAGCAACCAAATACCGCTCAGGGTAGGTGAGCCTCGTGCTCTGGAAGGATAACAGAGCTCAGACATGTTCACTCGGTCTGGCCTGGCTGGAGAGCACTGTTACCTGCACACTTCCAAGGCAGCAGCTAAGGCCTTGGAGCTCCAAGGTGTCCCGGGGAGTCACTTCTCCCTGGACATTTAGTTGCAGTTGACCATTAAGTGCCTTTTAAAATGTCATCCAGAGGGTTAAGAGACAGACCACAGTCTGATAATAGACCCAGGGCAGAGCCAAGACAAGAATCGGACCTGTGGACTTTACAGACACAGCACATTGGGATCACACAGACACAGCTGTGAGAGGCTGCTGTCCATGCTTCGATTCACACTGGGGTTTTAATATAAAACATCATTTTTGATTAATCAGTTTTGATGTGCGTCCTAATGGAAGGAACAAGGCACCAACCTGCAGGATAGAAGTCCTAGATTTTGGCCCTGAACCCTTGTTATTCCCAATGGCAAACAGAAAGACAAAACTGAAATGAACAAGCCAGCTCAGTGCTGTTTGACCTCCTTATAAATCCTGACAGCTACCAGTGTCCCAGCCCAGCCTTCACAGGCACTCACTCGCTCCCCTGTCCCACCCAGTATACCCAGCTCCTCACTGTCCCAGGTGGTGTCCAGCCCTGACAGTCCACCCGGAGCTTTGGACAGCAGCACAAAAGTCTGGTTGTGCTCCTGCACAGGCTGGACCTGGCTCAGATTATCGGAACAGCTCCAACTCTAAAGCGCATGAGACGTGTTATCACCCAGAGATACAGATATAGTTCACTGAGTGCTTTTAATAAGCTTAGCTAAAACCAGATTGGTTTTAGGACATTTTAAACTGATTAAGCTGGGCCATGTGACATGGCTATGGCTTCAGGTGGAGATGAGACCTTAAATGATTATTTTGCCTCTTAACTCTAACAAGGAACCAAAATGTCCAGGTTTTGCTGCTGATGCTAAAGCAATTATTACTGGAATAAGTCTGGAATAAACTTGGAAATGCTTTAAAAATAATTGGATTGTTCAAATTCAAATTCAAATTTGAATTGGAGTTCAAATTCAAGGTGGCATTCAGATTGAAGCTGGATTTCCCAGTCACAGTTTGAGCTATGTGGGATTAACAGAGCTGAAGTCAGTCAGAGGAAAGGCAAGAAACACTGCTTGGGTGCAGGGCATCCTTCCACCTCGGGAAAAGCAACACAGGCAGGGCCTCTTTCAGGAATATTTCAGGAATTAGAAGTAGACACAAATAGTTTTATGACATGATTCCAGAAGAGTTTTTTAACCCCCTGTTTCCTCCTGTAATACAACAGACTTCTTAAACACTGAAACTCTTCTTCTTAGCTCAGTCACTGCAGTTTGGGCAAGAGATAATAGACCGTGTTCTTGGACATGTCTCAGCACCGAGTGAAGGGTGTTCTTTGGGATACCTTGTTCTAACCCACACTTCAAGATTTTCCCCTTCCCCACACTGGATTACACCTGGGAGAGTGTAACTTTCCCCTGAAAGCACCTTTCTCTTCAACATCAGCCGATGCTGAAGCTGGGGGGTCAAAGCATGCTCATTCAGCAAACGAGAACGCTGTGAACAGCATCCCACCCCCAGCAGAAACACCAAAATCATTATCTTTTAAGGAACAGCCAGCCCTCAGGCTGCAAAGAGGAGGGGTGAGGGACCCACAACCCTGCACAGCTCCCACTGCAAATTTACTGGCCTCCTGTCTCGTTTTAACAGAGTGAGGTGGGGGAGAGAAATACCACACATAAATTCGCACAATCAGTCATACGAGGGGGAGAAAAAAAAAATCCACAGTCGTCTCCAAGATTTACGAGCCCCCCTGAGCTACAGCACAGAAAAAACAAAGACACACACACATACACACAAGGAGCGAAGGGAAACGTGATCCCACTTGCAGCTTTATTCCTTTATCATGTTCCCTGACAGCAACCTGGGCCCGGGCTGTACAAAGAGGAAGCACACAGAAGGTGTGGCTGTGAACACAGAGCAACAGCCCCGTACTAGTAACGTCCATGTTATAAAAGCTTGGCACTGTTCTTTCTGGATGATCTTGAAGCACCACAGAAATCCTCCAGTGCCACTCTGACCTCAGTTAAATTGGAATAAACTCAGTCCTGACATCCCAGTCAGTAGAGCTGAGTGCTGCAAACTCACCTGGCATAAGCTGGGACCGAAGTATGTCCCATCATTGCTTACATCCCCGGGATGTGCCTGTTTGGACAAATGCTATCTGCACTGCCTACTTCACTTACAGTTCTTCTACAGTTTTTAGAAAAGCTATGCTTTAACAAGGAAGAGATCTATGGATCCAGATCCTCAAGCATGTTCTCCTATTTTGGACAACATGGCACAAGTAGAATTTAGATCCCTTTAAACTTTCTCAGTTTGGGCACTGAAAAATGAATGCACTAAACAGCATCATTTTTCACAAAAAGCCCCCTTGATTGTGGAATCTCCTCTCTCTCTCACAGAGACAGTAAATGGTACATCGGTAAATGATGCACTTAAAACAATCTAAATCAAGTGAACATGACAAGAGCTTATCATCAATGATCAATCACACTGCTTGTTGCTACATTCCACCCAGTTCCTTACAATATTATATCATCCACGTAGGCTGTGCAGTGACAGGAACACTGCCCTCTTACATGTGTGTACAACACCTAACGCACACCTCCAGACCCAGTCCTGGGCTCTGACCACGGAGGAATGCTGTCTCTGCTCAGCTGCTGGTAGGAGATAAGAGAGGACCTCCTTGTGTAAATTAATAAATTCAATTAAGATTTCCATGGCCTGGTCATTGTCCCTGAAATCTCCTAACTAAAGTGTTCCCACCCTTTTGCACCCCTCTGTTGCTGCTTTCTAACTGGGTTCAAAACCACAGATTTAAAAATTCTAAACATCAGTAAAGCTCAAAATAAACTCAGAATCAGATCTCAGTAGCCTCTTTTAACAGCATCTTCTTATAAGTTTAGTTTTAACAACCTCCAGCTGAGGGGTGGTTGGGTACAGTTCACCAAAGCATATCAGCAGAGGTATGGTGCTAAGAAGCAGCCCAAAAGTGCTATTTTGTTTTCTCACCACTGGTCCTGACTCCAGCACAGAACCAGTGACTGGTTTACATCTATTTTCTGATTAGTTGACATAAGCAGTTTAATCTGCAACCTGCCCTACCACATCGACTTAAAAGCCAGTGATTCCTTCCCTTTTCAGTCACATCATATGACCACGGCCAAAAAATATGTTTGAACAGCTCTCCCACCTCAGGCCACAGAGTGTTTGAGGGATTATTTGGGCATGTTCCAGTTCAGATGCTTTTTCTGAAGTCAATCTTTGATTTTTACTTTAGTAGTTCTGCTACAGCCTAAGTCATAGAGTCTGCAGACACTGATGCTCAGTCCTTGGGAACACCTGTAGAAGGGGAATGGCAGGTGCAGGTGAGAGAAGCACCTGGGCCAGCAGACCTGGGGCCCATGTCCCACGTATGCCACCAGCTGACAGTCACTCAGTGCCAAGTTTTTAAAAGTAACATTACTTGGGAGCATGAGCTGTCTTTGTAAAAGTCACTGATGAATTATGAGCTCTAAGACCCAATGCTTTTCCTAAAAGCCTTGGCTCCTAAAAGCCGTAGTAGGGCAGATGGGTGCAGACTGGCACCAGGAGCATCAAGTAACAAACAACCTGATTGCATTTGTAAACAGGAGTTTCAGCAGAACTGGAATTGGTCTTTAATGATCAATGCTAAAGCCCAGGAATTAAAATGATCCTTTTCTATACTCCAAATACATGTTAAACTTATCTTCTATCTTTATGATAAGAAAGCTGTAGTGCATGAGGCATTTGGGATTCATTGCTGCATGGCTGAGGGGCAGGAGGCTGTGCCAGGCAGGGGCAGGGCCGGAGATGTGCAGCTCAGCTTCCTTTGAGAAATGGATCTGAGCATGAGCGTGTGGGAGCTGTGCACCAGCCCTTGGGATGGTTTTGCTTGGTCTGTAACAGATACTGCCTCAAACAGGATTTCTTCAAGGGGACAAAGCAGGCTGGAGGAGGTCTAACACAGTGCCCCACTGGCTGTGGGATGATGTATTTGTGCCTTACCATCACATCTGTTAAGAGCTCAAATGCACTTTGGAAAAAAAGTCCAAACCTCACTCCAACTAGATCTCATGCAATCCAAATCCTCCACTCTCCCACCTCCCAGAGCTTTTGTGCTGCACTTTCAGTACAATTACATGCTAAATATCTGTCTGTCAATATGCTGGATCCCCTCAATTTGTATGACACGCTTTAACGCAGGCCTAGCCAAGCTTAATGGAATGACAGCTATGCCCTCCAACCATAGACCGAGTGCTGCTGGGAGAGCTTGCCCAGCTCCGTGAGGAGCAGGGGAGGGGGAGGACAGAGGAAAACCAAATGCCACCAATTAGCTGCCACACTTGGACTCCCGGCTCAAAGAGAAGAGATTGCCACCTTCTTTGTTGCTGGCTCTGGATGAAAAACCAGCAAGGGAATGCCATGCTGTGTGTGTTCCCTGGCCCCAGACGGACACACAGCCTCTGTCACGGGTGGTTTGCCAGCAGGTGTAAACATGGGTAGTGTGTACTGAACTTTACTGGGCAATGCTGGTGGTGTACAGCAGCTGAGGGTTCGATCCCTCCGTCTTTGCACTGATCCCATATCATGCGTGTTTTAGTCATGCACACCAGGAAAGAGTCAAACTGGAAAAAAAAATTTCTTTTTGAAAGAAATCCTTAAACTCCCAGGCTAATCTTCCATAATATCGATGAATCTCTCCAAGCTTGTTTTTGTCTTCATGTCCAAAACAGCTGGGAAGGTCCTTAGAAATGACCAAATCCATCATCCTCTGGTAGGAAACAAGAAAAAAGGGCCAGGGAGAACTGCTTAACAACCAGAGAGAATTCTATTTGTTCAAAACCTGGTACAAGGGGAGGGGGAAGATAAAATGTATCCCAACTGCACATTATCAGGAGGGGAACGAAAACCGACTAGAGGGACACGGCACTAAAAATAATGATTTTTCAGCCAGCAGCCAGACAGGCGTCTAATCCCATCTGAATAGAGACATCACTGGAATAGCACCCGTCAGGGTGACTGCTGATGCTGATTCCAGCTGGACAGGTCTCATACAGCCCAATAAACATACCTCAGTCCTGTGTCTCTGTTAAACCTTTTCTTTTATTCTTTTTAACTGCTTTCTTTCCTCAAACCTTATTGTCTCTATTGTAACCTAAGAGGGTTTTTTAAAAGCTATAATGAAAAAAGTTAAATAAAATCCATATATTATTAAGCCTGGCATTTCAAGGGACTGTACTGGCACTTGGTTGCAAAGGTGTTTGTAGCTGGGCTGTGGGACTGTTCCTTTATGTGATGGTTGACAACTCCATGGTGCAACATCGCTTTTTTACAGATAAAAACTGTTGACATTTTCCTTTTCAATATCAGAAGTGTTTAATAAACAACTCCATATAACAAATGCCAATTCCTTTGCCTGGAATAACAGCTCTGGACAGAGATTCAGCTATTCTGAATTTCCCACTCAATAGGGACAGTTTGTTTGTTTTAAATCAGTGCAAGAATTTCCTAACTTATATTTATGGAAGAGAAAACAATAAATCAAATGAATACAAGCCAATTCTTGCCTCTGGTAGGAGCTGTCAGCTTGAGCTCCCAGCCTTCCTCCTAGTTCTCCTTCTTCTTGCAGGAGCCATTGAGCCTCCCTGAACCAAAGGCTATAGAATGGCTGCATCCTGGATAAATCATGGATACAATACTTTAGCTGTGGGATTCCTGCTCTGCAGCGGCTCTGCAAGCAAGACAAACACTGTGAGTCGGTGGTGCTAGAGCCCTCTAGCTGAGGGCAGCAATGAGCAATGTGCAGCTGGGCTTGCACCGGGCACAGTCCTCTGTGATGCCAGACCTGGCCTGTCTCGTTTCAAGACTCTCTTCATCTTGGCCTAATGTCCTGTCCAGTAGCTGATGTGTTCTATTGCACGTTTTAGCAATGACTGCAACACGAGTGTGCAAATCAGCATCCCAAACTAAGTATGGCAGGGCACCAGCTCAGTCCTGCTGCTCTCGTAATCATTTTTATAGCCTTGAAACAGAGAGGTCCTGCTAGCTAATCATCCCAGGGCACCAAGGATGCTTTGCTTTCTTTTTAGTGGTCTTTTTCTTGCCTTTTGTTAGCGTTTAACTACGTCTATAAAGAAGTAATAAGCAAACCCCCTCTATTTTGCTTTATGATGACAAGAACAACGCAAGACCATCCCAAGGAAACAGCAGCACCTGAGAACTACCATTGCTCCACCTTTTGTGCCTTCTTCATTTACCCTCTAAAGCTGATTGCCAGATTCTGTTTGCAATTCATTATTCCTCCCCTATGTGGACCTTTGTTGCCATGTAAATTGTGAAACTACAAACCACCTGAGAGAAAGAACAAAGGTTATGGGCAAGGGTTTAATTCTCATGTTCAATGCATTTTGACACTTGAGCAATCTTTCACCTATCTCAAATGGTAGGAAATAAAGACAATCCAGACTAAAATGCCCCAAAATAAAAGCACTCAAAAAAAAAATCAAACTTGAACATGGTTCAAAAGTGCCCAGTAGACTGCTTTTTATGGAGGGCTGAAATGAAATTCTGTTTCCAGGTTTTCCCTAGAGCATTCCAAATCTGGACCCGCGGCACCATTATTGCATTTTAAGCACATTTACTGAAATATAGAAAACACCTTTGCTCTTTAGGAGTTCAAACACACTCTAGACTAAATGACTCAGAATGAATACCTGAAGTAATGTCAGCAGAGCCAGATGTTTAGAATTTGTAGAAGCTAGTACAAAACAGCTCAGTCCATACTTTCGAAATGCTCAGAAGCAAAATATCCCAAAACATTTCCAAACATGTCAAAATCAGAAGTTCTTCATATGGACTTTGTGGAGAGATTTTTATTTTAAAGTCAGCCTTATGGGGTTTTTTTCCTGGGCCTGAATAATGATGCAAATCTGATGAGAATTAAGACAGTAAAGGAGCCTACAAAATCCTTTGGCTACACAGCAACAGAGAGGGGGTCTCCAGAGAAGGAAATTTCATCCGTCTGCTTCGCTGACAGGAGAAGGCTCAGCGTGATAAAAGAGATCCTGCCACTTGCTCTGAGAAACTCCAGCAAAACTCTGCACTGATACATCTCCTCTGACACCTGCTCCAGCTGATCCTTCGCAATTTGACAGGGCTGGAGGGCTCAGGGCTAAAGAGGAGGTAGGCCAGGTCCTGAGAACAAGCGTAACATTTCATGTGTCTGATCTGGATCTTGGCCGTTGCAAAGGGTGGAAATGAAAAAAAATCAAATATTTGGGCACCCATTCTGTCATGTTGCCAAGGCTATGCAACCTATTCTCTGATTTTTATCTCCTACTTGAAGTACATTTCACAGTACAGTATTGCTAGACACTTTTTATTTTGCCTTTTTAACATTTTATCTTACAAATCAATCCTTTCAGCTCCCTATTCCTTATTCTCCTTGAACTTGTATCTGTGCAGGAGAGCACTGCATCATTTATCCCTCTCTAGTCCTCTGGGAACTTCACTGAAATCCTCACCTTGAGAACATGAAAACATTAACTGCCCCTGGCTCCAGCGCACAGCCAAAAATCCTTGGAGGTCGCGGGAGACCTGAGGGAACGTTCCAGATGTGTAACACATCTTTCTCAATTTACACAAAACATATTCACTTGTAAATATTGACAACACACAAACTCCTGATAATCTCCATGCCACACATTACAGAACACATACACTTGCCACAGCATGACAATGTCAGCTAATGTAGCTTTTAGTAAGTCTTAGAGAAGAGCTTTCTCTCAAAAGGCAGGCTTTGTAGCTGGGTCTCCAGAGCTTTTCCATGAACATTATTGTTTGAGGCTATGATTTATCTCAGTTATTGACTGTGAGGAGAACAATGTAATGGTCTGAACCTCACAGAATTTCTCAATTCCATGTACCGGCACTGCTTTTCTTTCTGGAGTGAAAGAGTGTTTAGTCTATTTAGCCTTTGTAATTCATGAAAAAATAAATAAACAGGCACTGGCTGTGTTGATCTTTCCTCCCTTTATAAATACATCATCCTGATATGTGTTACCTGCTGCAAAACCCAGCCAATTTGCTCTTTCCTTTACAGATAAGATGAAGCAGCTTCTTTCAGTGCCGAATAACTGAGTCAGACCACATTACCTGCAGTCAGGTTGCAGGTGCCAACCAGCTGCACATCTCCAGCCCCCTTCCCCTGCTGCTGTGGTTTGCCATTCTGTGAACTGCTCCCAGGGACTGCACAGAAACCGGGCTGGGGGGAGGCTTCTCTTCCTGAAGGCCTCTCTTCCTGAAGGAGGAGTCNAGGGGGGAGGCTGAATGCACTGCTTCCACTCATAGAAAGCATAAGCCTTGCACAGCAGTGGCTCCTTTGTGCCTCTCTTCCTGAAGGAGGAGTCTGTGTTTGGCCTCTAAAACTGATGCATGGGCACAGCTTTATTCCCCAGCAGTGGTATGAAATTTCCCCATGTTATAATTCAATTCTCATAAAGTGGTGCTATCACAGCAACAAAATATGCTGCTGTCCTTTCCTTCCTTTTCAGTCCATCTGTGTTTACAGTCCCTTCTGTAACCACTGAACCTGAGTTTCCTCTGGTAAAAAATCAGTAAGAACAAAAATCAAGAAGGATTACACACTAGCGACAAACTAGTTTGAAAACCCACTCTGATGGCATTTCTTAAACTGTGCCAGATGGAAGACTTTCAACTAAGAGAAAAACTTGGAAAAGTCCCATGTCTTCTGGCTGAACTGTGAGCAACTAAGTTCCATTGCACTGACACGAAGGCAGTAAGAGGCAGTTCATAAATTACACTCTGCTGCTGCCATCATGAGTTACCAATTTGTAATTTTGTAGAGATTACACCAAAGCCATGGGCAACATCAACCTGTCCTGAGCTCTCCAAAGCTCCAAAGCTTTATAATTGTCTGAGCTTTCTGCTCCTCCTGACCTTGCAGCAGGGTTTGTTGTTTGCCTCGGATCATGCTAACAACCGACAGAACATTTTTTTTAATGTTCTCTGCATTAAGACAGGACAGTCTCATTCCTGGTGGCACAGGTAAAGCTATAGTGCGTGTCCCCTCTTAAGGAAGCACAGTGCAGAGCAACGCCAGCCACACTCTGAAACCCAGAGCTCCCCTGTGCACAGAGCAGTGTGAGGTTTATGAGCTCACACAT
Source organism: Aleadryas rufinucha (assembly GCA_013397815.1). NCBI lineage: Eukaryota > Metazoa > Chordata > Aves > Passeriformes > Aleadryas > Aleadryas rufinucha. Next base: position 80,968 of record VZTH01005066.1, read on the forward strand.
CACAAGACACATCAATTCGCATGATTGCAAAGTGGATTTTCACCTATTTTGCAAAGTGAATCAAAAAAGCAGAAGTTTTTAACATTTTAGTTAAGTTTGATCCAATCCCAATTTTTTTTTTGAGTAGTTGGTGACTTGCCAAATGAGCAAACATGGAATAGCTCCACAAACACAGAGCAGTTCACTGGAATTCAGAGGCAGGTTGGAGAAACTGCAAAACCCAAAGGTGTACGAGGCACAGCCCATCCATTCCTCCCTCTTTAGGTGGCATAGAACACTCCCATACTGAATTTTCTTCACGAAGGAAAGGAGAGAAGGGAGAGAGCTGATGTCAGGTGAGGATTTCAGGGTCTGGCTCATCAAATTCCAGGAAAATGACCACCCTCGTAACCCAAAACAGCTGCTGTGTTTATAGTAAACATAAATGATAACTGGGTGGCCTTTGAAGCCACCATGTCGTCCTGGTAATTATGGACAAGTGGATACAGCAGTGATGATCCAGAGCATTTGTTTAATGTTCAGACATAATTAAGGCCATTATCAAATTTCTGCCCCTTCAGCAAAAAGGGGGAATGGGGTCAATCGCCTGATACCACAGGCAGAAAAGCAAGGGAGGAGTTTCTTCCCAGCGTAACTCACACTGGATAAAATTCCTGAGTACCACCTGGTGCAGCGGGCGCCTTCGTTCGGACGGAGGCAGGTGATGATGGAAGGCCCCTTGGGCACGCCAGCCAAATGGATTCAACACCAGGGCCTCCCACAGAGCTGTCCCAGCCCCTGTCCCTTGGGTCCAGGAGATAGGGTAGTTCAAACACCAAATGCATGTCTTGGAATGTCACTTCTTGAGTGAGGAGAGGGGGCAGTGGCAGCATTACTAATTGCAAGGAGGTATTGATTGTGTGCACTGGGAAGAATTACCCCCCCCCCAGTGCAACCCCCATCCTGATCCTCGGTGACTAGTTTGTGAAGGATGCTCTCCTTTCCCAAACACTCCAGCTTTATGGCAGAGGGAAATACCTAGTTTGCAAAGGGTTATTCCAAACACCAGAGCTGATGAAAAGGTAACTACACAAGGCCTTTATGGTGGGAAATTGAAATGACCCATAGTGAGAATTATCAAACAAAATCTAACCAAGTATGACAGTGAGAAAGGCTGGAGGGATGGGGAATGAATTTTACCATTTTGAAGTTGGTGACCTAGTGCTAGGATCCATGTAGCATGTTTATTCCCTAAATAAAACCATATGATTATAGCGCATCTAAAAATTTTCCAGAAGCTGGCAGGAGCTGCAAATGCCCAAACTGTCAAAACCACACTTTAGCCTCACTTCAGTGATATGAAAAGCACCATTCACAGATACCTGGGCATCCCAAAGGCCTTTTTTATTGTGCCCTCACAGGATTAGCTTTCTTTCCCTCCTCAGAGGGAGAAGACTACAGATTGGAGAGTGGACTCAGATGTCAAAGTGTGGCATGGAGGACTTGGAGCAACACCCCTGCAGAGCTGCCCTGTACAAACACAGCTTGCTGCTGAGCAGTCTAGGTGTGGATCATCATCTGTCTCCTCACTTGCAGGAGTCCCTGGCACAGACTCATACTGCTAGCAGCACTTCTTGCTCCATCCAAGGGATGTGGCTCCAGTAGGCCAGAGGGGCTGGAGGGATGGGGTAGCTGCTCTCTCGGGAGCTGCTCCCTAAGGTCAGGGCTGGGGCACAGTGCCGGAGCAGCACTGGGAATGCTGAGAGCTCTCCGCTCTGAGGATAAACAGAGGGCTGAAATCTCTGGGGTTGTTAATCTGTCACCTTTCCCCAGCACTGAATTAATTTTTTTAATGTGTTTTTAAAAGGAAAGTAAATAAAAAGAAAAAATAGAAGAGATGATGAATGGGTCCTTTTCTATTCCCTTCATCACTGGGCAATACCACCCAGATATCTGGCAGGGACAAAATATTAAAAGGTTTCCCTGCCTCGCCATCCCCAAGAACCATTTGGATTGACAGAAGTTCTAAAAATCTGAGTATCCCAGATCTCCTCTCCCTCTCCCTCTCCCTCTTCCTCTCCTCTCCAGAAGCTGCAATGAAGTGGCCCTGTTTTTTCCAGTTCAGGAAACTCTGGACTACATGAACAGTGCTGCTCAAGTACAAACCTGATTTAACATCATGCTAAGCTATTCCAAAAAGATTCTGAGTTTCCATTGTGCTGCCTGGATTTTCCTACTAAGAAGCTGGAAGAACACATCACATAACCTGAATCTGTCCTGTGCAAAGCTTGCAGCTGTTAAAACAGCAAATTGTTTCCCAAAGCCTGGCTGTCTTTGCTGCAGAAGGGAGGGTGTGAGGCTGCCGGCCGCACTGGGCACTGAATCGGCCTGGGACCCGCGGGACCCGGCCCAACTCTGACCTGCTGCAAGACCTTGACCCTGTTACTTCACTTCTTTGTGCCTCTGCTCCCTTTGCAGTACTTTATCTGGCCTCCCTGTTTACCCTGTCAGCTCTCTGTGCTGGGTTTGTCTGCTGCAGCCTCGTACAGATGACACAGGCAGAGGCTGATACCATAATATTAACACTTGCTAGCCAGGTTCTGCACAACTCTTCACCATGGAGCAAGGGGTTATTTTCCACAGCAATGAAACATGGTAAGAGCTAGTATAGACTCTGCCATCACCCATGAACACAGACCAAATGACACACAAATCCTGACAAGTGTCATCATCTATCTCTAGGAATCAATGCTTCCACCTCAGGGATGGCCTTCTCCTGAAACCCAGTGCCTCTGCAGCCAGGTGTTGTTGGCCTTTTAGATGAGAGGTGCTTTAGGAAGCATATTGCCACAGGGAAAACTTACAGGGTTTCTCTCACTCCATTCATCTTCCTTGAAAACATAACTGAAGTAAAGCAAGCACTTAGCAGCATGTAGCAGGACAGGAATATGCTCCAGAGACTGCTGGAGTGCACACCAGTTGTCTTTAGAACACAGGTCATCTCAGCTGGATTGTCTGCTTTCTTCCTAACACAGCTGCTATGAACTAGGTTGGAGCAAAAGATAAACACCACTTCAGCCCCTGCAAGGAGCACCGTCATGTGTGCACCATCTCTCCAACTGCCAGAGCCAAATGTTTGCTTGAGGCTCGAGCCAATTACTGCTGAAGACACACCAACAAGAGCTGGTTCAGTGGGAGACATGCAAATGCATGCTGGGGTTCCCGTGAGGGTGTGAAAGCTGCAGACCATGTGCTGCTTCTCTGAACGCACCTGTAATTGCTTCTAGCCCAATATTTACCTTCCTGAAGAGTACAGTGACCAACCACACAACAGCACCTGGCTACTGTACAAAGCCCCAGTGGAGCCGCTTCCTCTGTTTTGTGTGAAGGAGGAAGCAGGGGCAGCTAATAATTTCTTCTCTGTAGCTGTACCACACAAGTCATCAAACAACTGTTGAAAGTTGGGAAGGGAGGTGTTGGGGTGGGGGGGGGAAAGGACCATGTGTTAACCTAACTGATAGATAAGCTTTGCCCAGCCACAGCTCAGCCTGTCTTGAAGGTTGGGTGATGGGCATGTGGGTTTGTTCTTAGCAGTTCACCTGCTGCTGGCTTTCAGCACTTTTTATTCCGTTGTTTTGTTTACCTTACAGGCCTATTGTCATCACCTCCGTGCTGCCGGGGCGGGCCTCAGGTGCGAGCGGTCCACGGGCGCTCGAGGTGCAGCCAGCACAGGATCAACGGCCACGCCGGGAGGGGCTCCCTGCTCCCGCTGTTTGTGGAAATTGCTTCCTTTGCTGATAGGGATAACACCAGGCAAACAAACGCTGTGCGGACTATTGAGCTTGTCTTTCTCCTTGGGACTTGAATTGCGTGGAGCATTCAAAGCAGTATAAATAGACCTAATATCCAGTAATGAAGCTGGAGCAGACGTGAGCAGGTCTGAGTACCAGTTGATGACAGGTCCTGTTGTGGGATTATTGGATGAATGGAGGTGCTAATCATGGTCATTGTTTTCGAGTAAGATTCAAAAGGACTGCTTCCCATCTTTTGAGCTCCCATTTTCAGATGTCAAAATCCTGCCCAATAAAGCCCAATATATTTGCATGGGATTTTTGGACCACTGTCGCAATTACACACACAACACATGCTCCACACCCAGGGAAAGGCATCCTGCCTAACTCAATTTTGTAAATTTTCTGCAGACTGGGTGTGGATGTGTGTGTAATTGGGAAGAACCAGTGGATGTGCCAGATTTTTACAAAATATTGTAAAAATATTTCTCCCTGCTCAGGGAGCACAGCTGCCCAAGAGGGTAAAATAAACCCATCCAAGGGTCTGTCCCCAACTCACTTATGTGTCCTTAAGAAGGTTTTCACTAAAATACAGAGCACCATCTTTCAGTGTTAATGAATCAGCTGCTTCCCTTGAATTTACTCCCAGTGTATTGGTAGAGCACAGCCACAGCCCCATTATTTATTCTGCTAGACAAAACAAGCCAAAATTTGTACGTAGAATCCACTAACAGTACATTTTACTGATCATTTTAGGTCTTCTCTGTACCTCCTCCAGTATCAATCTACCTCTTCTCAGTATGGGTCAACCAATACTGAACAAAGCATTAAAGATGGGATTTCCCAGATCTCCTGGATGGCATTGACACAGAGACAGTGCGCCACCAAGCACAGGCGTTCAACATTGCAGTCACAACCAGTATCCTTAATGGTACCTCCATCACCATTTGAGCTCTTCTCCTCCCTGCCCTAGGCACCTTCCCCCTTCCGCTCATGCAGCACAAGCGTGGCTGGTTCTCAGGCCTCCTGCTCAGAATCCTGCAGCAGCCTAGTCCACAGCTGCTTAGCCACTCAGGGATAGCGGTGTGCAGCTGCCAAGCCTCCAAGAGCCCTGACATGGATTTTAGCGGGATTTACTGCACTGAAATGCAGAAAATCTTGTTGCCTTTAGGATTAGCCCCCTCATTTGCACATACAGTAGTGCATGCTGTCTGGGTCCGCTTCCTTGCACATGGTGCTCAGTCCTTCAGTTACCACCAAATGGACTTCTGCCTGCAGGACACCCACCATTTTAATTCCTTCTATCAGCAGTCATTGCAGCTGGGAGGCTTTCTAATGTTACTGGAGCAAGGATCATCAGCAATTTTATCACAGTCAACCTAACCTGGGTTAATTTTTACTGATTATGAATGATCCCAGGTCATCAAATACAGATTAGCGTTACTGCAGTACAGGATTTTTACAGTGCTCTTGGAACTAAAATGTAGTTATTTCATTAGAAATGTTCTAATTTTCCATTACGAATGGTAAATAACAAGGCTGGAGCAAAGTGGGCTGAGGAAAGGCTGCCTGGGCAGGAGCAGTGCAGCCCTCAGCCTCCATGGCCCCGAGAGCCTGCTCAGGGAGCACAGCTGCACCGCAGGGTAGCATCCCACAAGAATAACAGATAAACACGCTCGCTTCACAAGCCACTGGGCACTATATTTCTTCTGATGAGAACCATCCATTACTCTTCCATCCTTCTCTCTGTGTCACATTAGTGAGAGGTTTTACAAAGCAAGTCAGGGGACAGCTTTATTTACTCCCAGCCGCACTGCATAGCACCCAGGTCCATCGGTATTGGTTACACATGACCTCGGGTCTTCCATTATGGGCTAATGTCTGCAGCCCTCTGACCTCCGGAAGTGCTTGAGGAAGAGCAGCAGTAAATCACAGCAGCACTCAGTCGTGGAGGAAGAAAGTCCCTCCTTATCAATCTGCCAGCAGGAGAGGAAGGACTCTGGCTGGGCTGCTGAAGGGTGATGTGCTCTCGGCTGCGCGGAAAACTCCACAGACAGAAGCAGCCCTTGCATTGCGCGTTGCCACCACAGACTGTAAGAGCAAAGGCAGAGTGGGGTGAGCCTGGCTGCGTTCCTCTCTCAGCCTGGGCTGGCAGGGGGAATCCCAGCCACTCCCTTCACTGGGCAGGTACTGTCTACGAAGGCCTGTGCTTGGCATGGACAGACTCTTCTCCTGCTTTCCTTTGAAGGATGCCTGGTCTCACACACTGACCCCATAAAGCGAGGCTAAGCAAGGTAAAGTGAGGGCTAACCCAACCCTAACTCTAACCCTGCACTAAGGTCTATAATCAATCCTTACCACTCAGCTTCTTACCAGAGGACATAAGCAGTCTGTGCAGTCTCAGCTAATTCGTCATCATGGAGTTAGCCCAAGGATGCTATTAAACACCCTGTGTGCCAGAGAATGAGAAATTACAGGTGCAAGTAATAATGTAACCGCAAAACACCACACTTGCAAATCATCATTAGTACAATTAGTTCTTCCCGTGAGGGTGGAAACAAGCAAATTTGCCACATCCTCTGTGCTGACAGGTGGAGCCCCAGAAGGACACAGCAGGGAGAGCATTACAGAAAAAGGCTCCCATCTCTGCTGGTCCTGCAATCAGCAGGGGATTTCAAAACTAGTAACAGGCAGCTCTCAGGGAGGCCCAAAGAACACTGGGGTGGGACCAGTTACTTCTCTGTTCTGGATGGGCCCTGAAGAGGAGAGGATGAAGATCTGCCAATGAAATGCTCAACTTATCCCTTACAATCAAGGCAAGAGGACCTTGGAGAACAAAAGAGCAAGGTGGCAATATCACTTTCCTTCCCCATTTATCTCCTACACAATTCTAGTCTTCATCTCTTTCTCAGAGTGCTTGGCTCAGTCAGGTCACAGGAGCTCCCTATCCCAAAGATAATCGTATGCCTCATACAGAATTTTTTTTTTTTTTTTAAATTCTGCTGTCCTAGAAACAAATGAAAAAGCAGCTGATCAGGTTGCTCAGGTCTGGAGAAGGCTTGAAGTTCCAACATCCCGTCTCCATCCTTCACCCCTAGAGCAAGAATACTACCCAACATAAAAAGCAAGGGAAGAAAAGGGAACAAAAGGCCTTTTAATGTAATCAAATGTGTCTTGTGCCTAAAAAGTATTCTGCTATGTCATATACATGTATACATAGACTGCTCTAGATGTGTTTTTCCCTTCTTGCCTGTCTCCAGAACAAACACTGCAATTTTACTCTCCCATAACTGTTTCTTGGCTCCTTCCACACATTCCAGTACAGCAGCATCACAGATTCACTATAGGAAGGATTTACTCCCTCAGCTGACATAGCTCACTGCCAGACCAACATTATCCTCTTTGTATGAGGATTGGTTCTTTGGGGAAAGACAGGCTGTAACATCCAGCAAAAGGAGAGGCTCCGCCCTTCAGGATATAGGAAATACTACCAGAAAGAATACTTTTTTTCTGGCAGAGCTTAAGAGTCATACAAGATTCTCCAAGGGTGGAGAATCACCTCCTAATGACAACTCATTAGGTCACCTGGAGAGGTTTTTTATGGTTTATGTGCTTTGGGGTTTTTGTATTCTATTGCAAAAGGAAGTTTACAGTGAGGAGGTTTTTGCTCAGCTGCAGTTAGAGACAGGCCCAGACCAAAACCTCCTAATCACAGAATCCCAGATCTTGGAAATGCCCACACATGTATTCCCACTTCACAGTTCAGACCCAACTCTCCACTACATAAGCACCAGTAATTGGTGTTCTTTAACACGTAAATATTAAAACCAGCCACACAAACACAGAGACTGCAGAAGGAGCAGCATGTTTCCATACAAACAATGCAGAAAAGATTTTTTAAAAGAATCAGCAGCATCCATTGGGATGCTGGGAGCCTGGATTCATGAAGACAGCAAATGTAACACCCCTTTTCTCCTCAGCCCTGTAACTATTTGCTTGCTGTTTACTTGGTGTTTCAGAAGTACTAAGCCACAAGATCCTGTCCTGTCAATTCTGTCACTTTTCATGTGACAACTGTCCCTCTTCCACATGACGATAACGACTTTGAAATTCACTTGGCATTTCAGCTCCCTTCCTGCTTCTCTCAACAGCTACACAAATGATGTCAACACATACAGAACAATAGCCTATCATGAGCTGATAAGCACAAAGTGCACGGGAGCCTGTTTCCACAGGGTGATCCCCAAAAAAAGACTTGCATGCATTAAAAAATGTATAGAATCACTATTTCTCATGGATATAAGGGAGCCAGAATTTATTGATCTGTTCTTGTTGAAGGTCCCAGGTGTTGTTAAGCACTGATGCAGATGGATCTTGCAAAACAGAAAGCTAAGTAAGCTAGGTAGACCCGAGCTGTCTGAAACAGAAAACTGAGCTGTCCCACATGTGTGTCTCAGTCGTCACAGTCAGCAGGGCTTTTACCTTCTGCTACGCCTGAAGAAAGGAGCAGGACCACAGCCCAGCTCACCACACCAAATACACATTATGTGACATTTACACTTCAAGCCAGAGTTTCTCAAGGACGTACACTACCAAATTAATGTTTAATTATAGTTTATCACAGTCCTATAAAGACTTTCCCTACAAATCTATCCTAGGATAAAAACCAATGTATGGTGTTCTTCAGAGGTTTCTTGTTTTGTAGTTACTTCATCTTTTTCAGTGCAAAGGTTTATTCAAATATTTCTCTAACAAAAAAAAACCAACCAACCAACCAACCAAACAAAAAACCCCCAACAACAAAAAACCAAACCAAAACAACAAAAAACCCCACAAACAAAAAAATAACAAAACAATAGCAAAATAAGGCAGAAATACAAACCCAATGTTATTTTTTGTGGTGCAGGCATTTAATGCCAGTTTCATATTATGGCAGCTTCTAATCCTGTGACTGCCCCCTAAGACACTATCTGAGATAAAATAAAAATATGACAAGTCTGTAGCTGAAGAAAAAGATCATCAAGGCAGTAACTCCTGACACACTGTCTTTGGCAGTGGAGCTATCCTTGCCTTTCACTGCTTCAGCCTACTCCCAGAGTGCTTTTATAGAGCGTTGTATTAAAACCAGGATCATTCAATGACTGGATTTATAGCACAAGTGGAAAAACCATGCCAAGGGTCCCTTCAGTCCTGCTCCATAAGCACTGCTTAAAGCTGCCCCCCCCCTTATTTTTTAACTTTTTTCTTCTAAATAAGCAGTTTTCTGTCATGAACACACCTATCAGCCACTGACAGCGAATAGTGGACAATTAACATGGGCCCTTCAAATACCAGGGCTGTATCAGCTCATGCTTAAATTTTACAAGACTCTAAAACAGGAATAAATGCAACTCAAGTGTGCAAGGAAGCTTTTATATAACTACGAATAGACTGAATCTGAGAGCTTTGAAAACTTGATAGTGCCAGTGAAATTCTGCTACTATGAAGACAACCAGACTTTGCTCCCTTCCCTACTAAATCATTTTGAAACCTGTTTGCTGACTGTTTTTATAGTTACTGTAAAGTGAGAGAACTTCCAAATTCACACTTCCCCAAGTATTTTTTACCACAGAGAATCTTACCGCAATTAGTCTGGTTTGTAATGGAAAACAGATGAAAGGAGAAATTAAATCAAAACCTTGCCTCATATCTAAGGTGTTTTCATGCCATGCATCCCAAGAAGTTTTCCCAAAACCAACAACATTAAATTAAAAGCTCAAATATTTCTACCAGACCCAACAAATGCAGATTAAGCTTAAATTTAAATGGAAAGTGAAAAGATTTTTCCTTCTCCTCACCTGCCAAGTCTTCAAAGTTCAGGGCTCTGTGTTTCTCTTTCAACACTTAGCAGCAGAAACACCTAGGGTTGAGTGGAGAGATTTCCTCCTCACACTGGCATTATTCATTATTTCTGAAGTGTCGACAAATGTCTTCAACACTACACAACGCACACAAACAGAGTCCCTGCCCCAACAAATTTACAGTCTGAGGCTGTTATCTTTGTTCTGTTTGGGTATATCACCACAAATTTCAACAGGGTACCAAATGAGCCCAATTCACCTTCCACCAGCAGTTTTCCACTGCTTTTAATAGGAGTTGGAGCAGCCCCAGTCAGACTAAGTTATAGAATTAGCTATTGCAGCAGAGAGCAGAGTTCTTGGCATGTCTGCAAACAGCAAAAAACCTGATTCTCAACAGTTTTGCTTGAAATTAAGTGTATATTTGAATGTTTTCACACATAATACATTTTGAGACCTTAAAGAGCTCCCTTTCACTGTGTCTTTCAACCCCAGCAGTGCTGCAGATCAGGCAGCAGCAGGCAATTTCTGAACCAAGGCAGGCTGGCAGCTACAGTAACAGCTCCAGCTGGTGGAAGTTGGTGAAAGTTTTGGTTTAGTTTGTGCTAAGCTTTCTGCCAGGACATTTCACACACTGGAAGTGTGTATTTTCTCTGACATTTTTGAGAGCCTCCAAGTGTTCCTGCAAATAGCCCCACAAATTTATTTCAAATTCAAATTGCGGCAATTTCTGCCTATCCAAAACTCTGCACTGGGTTGTTATCCATGCCTTCTCCCCGGCTGTAGCCTGCGGAAGAGAATGCAGTCACACAGCCCTGTGCACTAATGCACACAAGAGGCACATACACCTATTTACACCCAAAAGGCTGTACAAGGATAGTACCAACTGGAGATGTTGCCCCTCTGACTTGTGCTCTAGCTGGGACATGGATCCTTGTCAACATTCTTACGTAAACCAGACTTGATTTTAAATGCTGTCATAATTAATTATTGCAGTTCAAGCAGCATCTCAAACCACAAGTGAAACACATTCCAGCTAAAGGCAGAAGGGACATTACTGGGAAAAGACTGGGAAAAGAAGCATCTTAAACCCATACCCACAACATGTCCTAGTTACTACTGATTCATACCATGCCAAAGCTCAGCACCAGCATAGCCAAATGCCAAATGCCACAGCTCACAACAGCCTGACCCCTGCATAAACCACTCTGAGTTCAGACAAAGACAATGTGAAATGACTGAGAAAACTTCACAGTTCACAGAGCATCTCCAAAGTCACATCCCACCCAAAGCCCTCTCCAGCCCACCTGCTGCCGTCTTCTGGTACAGAGGGATCCGGAAGGGCTTTCTTGCTTACAGCATTTTGCTGACCCTCTCCCTTCCAAACAGGACATGGCCAGTAACTGCTGTGAACATCCAGGCCAGATGCCAGGTGTTCCTCTCCTTCTGTCCTCCAGCTTACAAGTGCTTCTTGCAGTTATCCCTGCTTATAACCAGTATTTTCCTGATTTGCTCAGAGATGTCCTCCTCCCTCCAAAACAAGAAGTCCAAGGGGTTTCCATCCTTTTCCTCAACTGCTTGGCTCAGGCACTCAGCCACTGTGGAAAGCAAAAATCAAGATCATGAGACTTGTGTGCAACAGAACAGACAACTTGTTTGCCATAAGATGTGAAAGTACACCACAAAGGTTTGCTCTGACAATTCTTATGTTCAACTCAAACAAATTGCTCTCTGACCCTCTTTAATGGCATTTTATAAATTTCTATTTCACTGATATTTCCAAAAGCTCCAAAACAAATGTAGCCATAAATAGCTTTCATCAGGGAGTACTCAGTCTACTTACCTGGAAACACTGCTTGAGGATTTAATAACGTAACTACTTGTCTACAGTGCATCAAAATACTTAATTTCCTGAACAAGGCTTTTTAGTACTTATTAAAGTGTTAGCTTGTACTTAACTTTCTTCTTTTGAAAAGCTTTCTCAGTTTCTTTCTCTGATGTAGCATCACCCCATTGATTACACACTTCATGAAGAGCTGACAGGACCAAACACACCGCTCAACTGTGTTCAGTGTGTAATTCAAGATCAGCTCTTCCCATCCTAAACTGATCTGTTTACTGTGGAACCACTCTGGGATACAAGCCTACTATCAAATTGGTTATTTGGATAAGAAGGAATTTTTTTGCCACATCTTTCAGATGGAAATGGAGTATTCCAAGATGCATTAGGTTTAGGTTATTGTGAAAATGGGATCCACTGTGAACGTTACATGCAAGCTTAGTTTCTGAATGATTACAAAATTTTGGATACCCAGGTTGAGAGCACAAGTCCAAGTTTTATATAGAAGCTGCCTTCAGCTAGAAGAAAATAAGAAGTCCCAGGGAATGAAAGACTAGCTGATTTCCTTTATAAACCCTGAAAAGTCTTTGGGGAGAAGAGACTTGGTCTACACTTTTGACATCTAGAAAAAACCTCCTCTTGCTCCCTGTCTCCTACCTTCCACTTGCCCATTTCCCATAAAGGTCGTTTCCAAACACAATTGATTTGAAAACTCAGATTATTCTGTTAAAATTGCTGACTTTGTACTTGGCACCCTGAGCCAGATTGGGACAATCCCCTCAGGTCCTTTTTCCAGCTAATTTATAGCAATTTTTGTTGAGACAAGGAGTTATGGTCTGTAAAAGGCTTGCTGTCAGCCTCTCATAAAACCCCAGCACCCTGTCAGAGAAGCGACAGAGCCTGGGAAGAAAGTTTCAGCAGTGATCAGCTGGTTTCCAGATGGGTGGCCTTCTACACACTGTCCAACCCCATGGGTCCAATAAACCAGCCCTGATTTTGCACTTTAAAAAAACAAAGACACAAACCCTCCTCTACTCTCCAACAGGGTTTTATAAATACGCTCCCAGTCTCTGTGTCAAATTTATTAGGAAGAAATTCATTCTGCTGTCTCTCCCTTTGCATGCATGTGGCCAGCCCCTTTTGCTCCAGTTTCTCACTTTTACTTGAGGTGGAGAGACTTTATAATGATTTACATCCTTCTGGGTTGTTTTCCCATCAGAAATAAAGACGGGGGTAAACAAGTCAGAAAGTTGAGGGATGGGCCTCCAAGGTATAAAACCACCCACATGAGGCAATGTTTGTTCTCAGTCTGGCATAAATTCTCCTCTTGTTCTGTCCTGTCCACCTTAGCAAACCAGAAGAGCACATGATTCAAGAGGTAAAAGCCCAATCAGCAGCACCAGCAGTGAGAAAACAGCCCAGTTCTGAGCAGGAGAGCATCCTGCCTCTGGAGCAGCACTGCCACAGTACCAGCGCTGCTGCTCCGGGGCCTGGCTCTGCCTCAGCACACAAACCACACTACCTGCACCTACAGATCTTCAGTTCCCTTCTAAGTACAGAAATCTGTACCAGCCTCTAGACAACTATTGATTCAGCTAATCTATCTGTTTATATTAATTGTGGCATGCATAATTTTCCCTGTATTTAGCCCAAATTCCCCTTTTACTTTCAGCTCATTACTCTTACTGGCATCACTGACTTCAGCAGGGCAAAGGTTTCACACTTGGCAGTACACTGAAGGGAGCCAGAAATGGCTGTTATCACTCTTTTGCTGGTAGATGCCTCAGAGCCAATATTCAGGCTCTGGACTTTCCTTACAAAGCTGCAACTTCAAAGCCAATTTTGTTCTTCTCTAAACTCAATCTATAAACATTACTACTTCTACATAGGAACCATTAGGAGTGCTCTCTCAACTGTCCCATCAAGATGATGACCCTGATTATAACACGTTCAGAGACTTTCAAACAGTGCAAAAATAGAAAACATAATTGTAGGGGGAGACTGATTGTCTTCACAAAGAGTGAGTAAATGTCATATTTAATCAAGATGTCAAACTAAATTTTTAGGCATCATAAATGTCTGCTCACTAAAATACATAATTATGGATGATCCTGGAATTTGAGTATGTAGGCTTTGTACTGAGGAAATTAGTAGAAAATATGCTAAGGAACAGACTTAATTGTAAATACGTGATAATGATACCACCAATCCCTTAGAGCTCTCTGAAGGATTCACTGTGTGTATGGGTAAGAATTAGCCAGCTGATACTGTGTAAATATATTCTTTTTTAAAAACCCAACCGTTTATGAAGGTCCCTTATGAAAGTTTCATAATGGTGTGAGAAAGAGGCAATTGATAACCCCCATCATTTCTCTGATATATCTATTAGAAAAAAAATCCAGATTTGCTTGCTCTGACTTGCAATCCCCTGAAGGCTGTGACCAGCTTCCCATGGACTTTGCCATGGCCAGGATTTCATTCTCAGATATGACCAAACCTTAAATAAAACCAACACATCCCACAAAAAATTACAGCATTTTTCATCAACACAAAACTCATCAACCTCAGCAGCACAGACAACCTTTGTTAGAACAATGAATTTTCAGCGGGAGCCTACAGAAAACTCGTGGTGTAGGATCAGGGTTATTATTACCTTTTTAGAGGTATAAAGTTCCCTTATTAGGTGCACTGAAAACCAGAACTCCTTTGCAAAGAAAGAATGCTTCACATCCACTATTAATAAACTTTCACGGCTGAGGTTCAGGACAGCCACAAGAAGTTAATAGCAATCTTTCCTGTGAAGCTCTGCCCATCTGCAGCATTTGGCACAGATTTGAAAGTACAGTAGACTCAAGTTTTCCAGGGAGCAGCCATCATTCCTGTGCTCCCTCTAGAGTGACTACTGGAAGCCAAAAGCATTTAAGCAAAGCTAGATAAAATCAGCAGCACCCAATGTGGGTTCTTTCTGGTTTCCTGCAAGTAAACAGACATGTTTACAAGGGGCTGTACATTCACATCAATCATAAGGTGACTTTGTTTACAGTAGAGGAATTTCCTGCAGGCTTTTGCTGTCCTGGTTTCTTTCTCTTTGTATTTACTTTTGTTTAAATGCAATTTTAAAAAGCCATAGGTACTCCAGCTCAATTCAAAACGTGACACACTGAAATCTGAAGCAGGCTATAATTCATGCCCAGATTTAGTTGTCCTTTTTCTTGTTTGTTTGTTTAAGCTAACACACGCCTCTGCATTAAAAAGCCACTTTTCTCTACCCATCCAATTCATCTACACCTGGAAGAAGGCAGCTTTAATTTATCACCCCATAAAGAACTGCTTTTCTCATCAAACCTACAAAACAGCAGAAGCCCACCTTACACAGGGATTGGGTTTATACTTCAGGCATCTAAGAGACAGATTCCTCAGAGGAATTAAAGTAAAAATGATAATGAATGCAACTAAAGACTGGTATTAATAGCAGCTGAACAGCCGGGATTTAGGACTTCTGCTGCCATGAATCAGAGTGAACTATTTCTCCACTACCTCCCTGAATAAAAATTAACTTCAGTGCGGATTTAATTTGAAGAAACACTACAGAATTTGGCTGCAAAGTTCAGAACTTGGACAGGGAACCATATTGGTTGTTCTGAGATACACATATGCTTTGATAAAAAGTCATGAACCAAAAGTTCACTCATGCTTAAGCTACTGGGTACAGATAAGAAAAGACTGCAGCAGTCGGGCAGACATCTCACCCACTGTGATGGCACAGACCTTGCAGCTGCCCCATCAGCCCCCTGAAGGGATGTGCTCACTCCAGCCTTTCTGCCTGAGCTGTTTGCTCTCCACTCTGCTGCATGGTTCGTCCACGCTTTAGGTCACTCTGAATTAATATCCCTGAGTGCAAGTGAGCACTAAGAGGTCAAACACAGGAAGGGCCAGGAAAGGACACTCCTTTAACACACAAGTTTTAGGAGGCAGGGCACATCTAACCTCCAAAGGCTACAAAAGAGAGATGAAGAGCAGAGCCAGAGATTTACCAAGAAGAAAGTAGATTGGTGTTTATGAGTGGCAGAAGAGGGAAGTAGCCCCCCTGTTTGCTACTGAGAGGCTCAGTTGCACAAATGGGAGCAGGGCCCACATGAATGTAGGACTTCTGGAATTTCTTCTCAGTAGTTTCCAATGCACAAACCATGGTTCAGTATAAAAATCAGCCTAGTACAGGCTCTCTTTGTTAGCATCTGTTAGCAAGAATGTCAACTAATCAATACATTTTTATTGCCAGATACCTACAGGGCTGGAATAGACACTATTTCTGACACTATTTTCAGTGTTCTTCTTTACACCTCATATTCCTGGAAGCTGTTTTCCTTCACCTTGTGTGGCATCATTATTCATCTTCACCGATGCTTATCTACCTCCATAAATTTGCAAAAGGCCATTCAGAGAGCTGAGTCCTTCTGGACAGGCTACCAAACTCATGCAGGTAACTGTCTCCTCCTCACCACTTCATGCTGTCAGACTGTCACCTGCAGTTGGGCTGGCCTTTGGCTCTTCATGGTGGTGGGGACCCTTGTAGTTGACTCGCAATGTCCCCACGGAGCAGTTTCCCTGCTGTAGGTGATAAGAGAAAACAGCCAGAACTTGGCAATACACGACAAAAAATCTTCCCAAACCTGTAATCCAATTTACAAGCAACTCCTCGTACCACATTTGTGTGTCACAGGTGAATAGAGCCATGAGCTATATCTGTTAGCAGCTCCTGCTGCAACCATAGACTTCTGCAGAGCTATTTGGCACCCAGGAGAATACGTTAGCAAGCCTGGAACTGCCTCCTGGAAACTTCCCAGCCTCTCTGTTTGCTTCTCCAGACAGACACCTCTTCTTCCATCCCAGGTATCTGCGTTTTTCTCTCCCATACACTGGCAGAGCCCTGGGTTCCTCAGTGCTTTGTGCTTTTGAGGAATCCTGGCTGCACACACACAGGGCAGGGATAAACTGGCACAGGGTGATTTTCTGTTCCACAAGTGCTCTGTCCCAGGAGGATGAGTAGCATGGAAAGCAGGGCACTCTGAACCAACTGGGGAGCCCTGTAATCGCTTCCTGCCTGACCTCTTGGCAAGTCACTCATCTCTCAGGGTCCTGTCCTGCACCTCAGCTATTGAACTGTCTGAAACAGCACCTTAAAGGCACGAGCTCCAAGCTGTGCCTCTGCTCTGCTTTTCATATTTCCTTGGAGATTATGGCCAAGTCAGTCTTTGTGAAACTGTGTCCCAACCTGGATGTAGGGGTTCTCCTTCAGCAAGGAAAAACATGCAGTGTTGTGACACACAGGGGGAACAGGAGGAGGCAACACCAAAATTTTTCAAAGATGCCCATCACCATCATAGAAGCTACAGAGAGCAAGATCTGTCTCTTGTCAAATGCTGGTAAAACCAAGCACCCACCATGCTGTGTCACTTTGCACTAATGCACCTCACTCCATAAATAATAGTGTATTGGTGTATGAGCCATAGTCAGCAGAATAAGTACCAAGTATATAGGATATACCACCTCCAAGTTAGTGTCTGAAGGGAGGAAAATTAAGGTAAAATTCATCTACTCTTATTTCAAATCAAGTGAGTAAGGCAATATCATTTAAAGGAAGAGGGACACAGCCAACTATACCCTGCACACTTTGGGAAACACATCAATATCAACAGTATCTTGGAATAATATATTTAAGAGAATCATTTTAATTCTGAACACTGTCTTGCCTCAGGACCAGTTTCTATTTGTCCCAAGACATGTTGAAACAATAAAGAACATTTTCTCACCAAGCCCCTGCAAAAAATTTTCTCTTAAGGGTTTAAAAAATTGGCAAAAAGCCTTCTGCAAGAAAAATGGAAATACTCTATTGCAAAATCATCACACTCCCTCAAAATGTGCATACAGATATTGGCAACTTAGAAAAATTCACAAGTTTAAAACAAGATCTTTTTCTGGTAAATACAAGTGACCACTCTGCCTTTAATTTTAGAAAGGGACATCAAGCAAAACTTCTCAGCATAGTACACAAACAGATGATTTCTGTAAATGCTTACACTGATGAAGCACGTGCTGTATTTGATTGGTAGGTTGTGAAATGTTTGTTTAGCTGCAGAACAACAAGATTCTGCAGCTTCTACGTGCTAGTACAATTCAAAGGATCATCAGGTATTTTGAAGGTTTAGAAATAACCAGGACATCACAATGAACACCCAAGTGTTTGGCATTTGCCTTACATTAACTGACCTAACAAGTCATCTGAATAAACCTGCATGTACATAAAACTCAGGTGAACTGATCAAAATGAGGAGCTACTTTGCATCATGTCTGGCTGCAGCTTTACATTCTTCAAAGGAGACTGGCTGAAGTATAAGAAAAGAGTCTTCCTTCTTCTGTGAACCTCTTTAGAGCAGTATCTGCCACACAGAAGATACTGAGGGAGAAGAAACACATCCCTAGCACCCCATGTCCTGATATTTTGGATGGGAACACTAGGTGATAGCCTGAAATTCATCAGACTTCAGAAGGAAAAATGTGAGTTACAGGAAATTCTTTTCTCAATTACTCTCTTGCTGTAGAGAAGACCATAATGGCTGTTGAGCAATATACAGGGGCACTACAGAACAGCAAAGGGTGCAAGGACTTGCTGTGGGTCTCTTTGGCAGTGCCTGCCACAGTAGCTCAGAGCCAGCAGCGGGAGGAGGAAGAAAATGAATTTCAGTGTATCAGACAGAAGACCCTGCAGTTATTACCATCCTGAGGCATCCCTGACACAGAGCGGGCTCACTGCAGGAAAAGAAAAAGCAGCACAGTGAACTGATTCCCTTTGCATCATGTACTCAAAACCCACACAGAAAACACAGACAAAGCCTCGATAGTTTGCAGGCTCCTGGAGACACCCTGCATGCAGAGAGAAGGGGGTTCATCTATCCTATAGACAGGTACAATGTGCACTAGGGATAGGGGTAATAAGGAAGAAAACTTATTGAACCCCAAGCAGTGAAGTCACTGAGGAATGGCTTCCTTGTCTTTGCATCCCATGTGAGGATAAACAAAGTCTCTTCCTCCCTTTACTCACAAGTACCCCAGTGAGCCTGGGTTACTTATTTCATCAGAAAAGGCACAACCTATGCCATGAAGATAAATGACCTACAACTGGGGGTGTTTTTCATGTTTAAAGCACAGTGGGCAGCAGTAGACACCTAAATGCTCGGTATTTCTCATCCCTGTAAGAAAAGGGTTTCTACAACTTTTTAAGAAAAGCTGAGGAATCCTCAGCATTCCAATCTCCTTGACATTGTTCACGGTGAATATTTGCGTAACAAATCCTGCATACCTGAAATTTCCTTACCCAGGCTGTGTGCATGCTCATACCTGACAGTAGTTCTGCTGTATTTGCTGCCATAGAGATTGCTTGGCAAACATCAGAGATACAGCAGCAAACTCAGCTATCATTCTGTTATAAGGAATCCAATCAATTCTAATGTAAAAATCAGTCACGTGTTCTTCCTTTCCCCATTCTGCTACTGATTAAAAGTTATAACAAGCTTCACAGACCTCCCACCCCTCCCCATCTCATAAAACCATTTGTCTAATGCACTGGGGGGTGTGGCATAACCATTTGCACCGTCCTTCAGCATCAATTCAGGAAAGTGTTTCAGCATATGATTAATGTCCTCTGAGTACAACATCAAAGCCAAGCAAATGCCCAAGGACACTGCTGAGCTGGTTGTACCAGTGAATCAAGATTTTTGGCTGTCAGGCTTTGAAAGAGCATCTTGCTGGTGCACCCTGGTCTCAGGGCATGGGCAGCAAACAGAAAGCAGCACTAGGGCACAGCAGTGCCGATGAGCATAAAAGAATAGCATTAGAGCTAGGAAGGAAACACTTAAAGATTCAAATCACAGGATGAAATGTAGGTAGCAAGAGACATCACAGCTAACAGGAAATGTTTTAAAGCCTCCTCAGTATCAAGACAATTGGACCAGATGATCCACTATGGTCCCTTCCAACCCAACCGATTCTGTGATTCTGAGAGAGTGAGGAAAGAAAGCGCTGCTGGCTCGCTCACCTTCTCTCAGGTCTGTGATCCTTAAGCTCAGAAGGAAAACTGGAGTGGAGCAGGGAACAACCAGTTCAGGTTGTAACCCTCACAGGGTTACAGCTGTCCAGCTGTCCTGCTGCCACACAGATAAGCTGATGTGTTACAAGGACATAGTGGAGCATAATTCAGAGGCAGTGTTAGACTCCTGGGGGCAGAAGATGATCACTTGTGCTGTGCTGCCAGCCACTCCTGGGATCCCCTCCAGAGCTCTGCTTGCCCTGTGGGACATCAGTTTTAGTGCCCTAAAACTGATGTCATGCAGTGATAGACACAACTCTCTCCATGTTGGGGTGGTATGCCCTAGGAGAGCACACACCTGCAAATACATTCCTTCAGGTGGCAAATAGAACAGGAAAGTGGATCTCCACTAGAAAGCAAAAAACCTCCTGATAATAAGCTGTGACTGAAGTGAAATTCTCTTTATGCACAGCCATGTGATATCCAAAACCAACCCAACTGTCCTTCATTTTGATCTTTACCAGGAATTATTAGCACCCCTCCAGGAGAAAATCCACCTCCTGTATTCTGTTTCCAGCTGGCTCCAATTCACTCATGTTCTAAATGTCCCACTGGATTCTTCTAACATTTTATAAGGTGTCAGCTTAAATTCCCGTAATCCATGGCCCCAGCTATGGCTATTAGCATACAGTATGAAAAACAATATTTGGGAACAGGAGAGCCAAACTGTGAAAGTGCGGTCTCTAAATATGGCTGCAACTTCAGAAAGGAGTTTGCAAATGTCCAGAGATTGGACTGCTCTCATGTAAACCAGGTCACTTAGACACTGAATCTCCTGATCTGATCACATGTGTTGAAGCCTGAAAGAAGTAGGGAGAAGGGGAATATGCGGAGCTACAAAAAGCCTCCATTTGCAACACTGCCAGTGTACATTTACCTTGAATATGTCTTAAACAGGAGAAAATCAAAAGAAATAATCTCCTGTGTCTGCTTGGCTCAGGACATAATGAAAAGTGGCAAAATTTCTCTCTGTTAATACAGACTATTAAGTTTTTTGTCCCAAGAAAATGGAGGATTCTCTGCTATGTAAATGCTTGTTTCTAATAGCAATTGGTCAGCTAAAAGATGGGGGACTGATTTAAGAATTATTTAGTGAAATCTGGTGCTTTCTTTTCTGTTGGGTGCAACCGAGGGCCAGCTGGCTGGTACCTTAACTCTCCCCTCCCTAAGCATCTTGACAAATGGGTTCTTGAACAGCTCTAGTTCCTCTGGACAGGGACTTTTTACAAGAGCATGCAGTGATAGGACAAGAGGGAATGGCTCTGAACTGAGAGAGGGCATGTGTAAATCAGATATTAGAAAGAAATTCTTCCCCAAGAGCATGATGAGGCACTGGCACAGGCTGCCCAGATAAACTGTGGCTGTCCCATCCCTGGAAGTGTTCCGAGTTAGGTGGGATGGGGCTTGGAGCAACCTGGTCTAGTGGAAGGTGTCCCTGCCCATGGCCCAAGGGTTAGAACCAGATGGTCTTTAAGGCCCAGTCCAACCCAAACCATTCTATGACTCTGTGATAATAAATTAAGAAACCTTGTCTCAATTAATAATCTCTCCAAACTGGAGGGGAGTGAGAATAGGGAGGAAGTTTGAGTCTTGGAGAAGATCCAGGTATTACACACTGAGTGTAATACAACAAAGTGAAGAACTAGATGAAGCTAATAATGAAGTAATCATTAATAACAAATCTGTCATACCCTAAGCAATAACCTATCATCTGCTAGCAGCATCAGTTTAAAATGCCATATGGACAAGCCCCTTTCACATGTCAGATTTTGATTTCTTCTCTTAGTCACGTTCAAATACAATTGCCCCTGAAACTACCTTGTCCCAAAGGAAACCACTATTTTAAAGTGCAAGCCATGAATATCCCCGTGGCTACAACGATTCTCAGCAGCATTTGACATTACAGCCAAGGTCATTTATTCACTAGCTAGTAAGGGATCGTTAGTGACCTATATGTGCAAGTCTATTACAAACCTGTAGGTCTTAAATGAGCTAACAGCACATACCGTCTCCAGCCTTTTAGGGTAAGTGTGAAGATGCCTCTTAGATCAGATCCTCAAGATAGCCTGGGGACACTGATGCATTCAGGTTTGAAATTCATGCCAAAACAACCCCAAATAAAAATGCTGTGAAAAAAATTCAGAGTCAGTGTGTCTAGCTGGGAAACGAGAGTGACAAAATCACTTATTTTGCTGGGAACACAGCTTTTAGAAATCGCAGGCCTATTAAAGGGGTGTATGTGGGACACTTTACGGAAACACTCTTATTACCAAACAGTAGAGAACTAATAAAAGTTTCAAGTAAGATGAGCTTAAACTTATCCCCATTTTTTGCTGTTGTTGGGAGTAACATGATACAGTGATCTTAAAGGACACATTTCCCATAAGTATCCTGGATTGCCCCTTTATACTCTAGTGTATGGGTATTGATGAGCAGTATTGTATGTGCAGTTCTTCCCATCTGGGTGCAAAATCTGCACTTACTATATTTGGAAGCTGAATAGAAAGCCAGTTGGCATCTCCCCTCCTTGCCCTCACAGGATGCCCCTTTATAGCCCAGCAATCACCAAGCACTAGCTGATACCTTTAACCAGTCACTCATCTTGACTCAGGTGTTTGTAAAGGTTCCCATTAGCCCATTTTCCTCTGTTTCACACCACCAGCATTTGAGCTCCCATTAAACTGAACCAAGGAGACATTCAAACATGACAGATCATCTCAGGATACTTTATATTTAGAAATCAGCCTCAGGCTACAACAGTTCCTGAGATTCCTAGCTCCCTTCAGACCCAGGTTTATAACGTATCCCCCATGAATCACTTTAATTTCAAATTAGCACTGCATAGTCCCCAAAAGCCACAGAGAAGAATGAGGCTTCCACTGAGCCAAAAACCCCACAAATGTCATTAAATGGAAGACATGGTCCTAACCATATGTAAAATCCAATCAGAGATGTTCTGGTCATTGGAAAGCTCTTCTCACAAACACTTAGGTCTTCCCCCCCTCATACATTTTATAATTAGTTGCTTGCTTTTATTTAACAAAATACGTTTCTCACACACTGCCTTCAAGGTTACCCTACTCCAGTCTAACGTGAGCTGGCAAAAGATAAACACGAGCTGCCTACAAGATAAATCTAGAGAGGAACACACTCCATAGTAAAAGCCTCCATTGCATCTGTTCACTTCACATGAACAACTGCTGCAATCTTGTATTTCTGTTCCAAGATATTTATGTGTTTCATACACCAGTGGGAAGCGATTAGGCAAAGCAGTCCTGACGCTGCAAAGTGCTCACCAGCTGAACCGTGCGTGTGTGGGACGATCAGCTGTCAGTCTGAATCCACATGGATTTTGTTACCTGTTGCCCCTGTGCAACACAGTAATCAATATTAAGGGATTACACTCTAAGAACATGAGTGGGGTTCAGTTTTCTCTAAGTGACTCAAGCACATGCTCAACGTGTTTGTATGAGGAGATCAAGTGAAAGATCCATTAGACAATAAAGCAGCACAAGCCCACGTTCCTGTGGGCTGAAATCAAGGGCACATTTTCAAGCACTGAGTAGGCTAAAGAAACTTGATGCCATCTGAAACAGCCCTCAGCCAGCGTGTGCTGGCTGGATAGAAATTCTTATTATCTTCTTATCCTGCTTTGTTCCTTGCTGGGTTTTTGCAGTCTCAATAATAAAACAGCAAAGTAATAACATCCCAGACAGAGAAACTGAAGTGCCACCCCATGTTTTCTTTATGAAGTGCTTCGTGTATTTGCGTCCAGTAGCTTTTTCTTAGAAGCTAAGGATATTCATGAGGAGAGGCATAGCGAAACCAATCTGTGTCTGGAAAAGTTGATATGCTCCTTACTTGTTGTAACCTGAAGCCATCTCCGTCTTTTTTCTCTCTCTCCCTTTTTTTTTCTTTTTTTTTTTTTTTTTAATTACTGGTACATATTTGAGACCTGAGCCAAAATGATATAAGAAGGAATCCTGCTGTGGCTTTGCTGATTACTTGAACGGGTCCTTTGACAGCAATAAACACTCATGCTGATAGCAGAGTAACAGACAATTTCAGATCAGGCCATAAAGCAGGAAAAACTGCTGAAAAAAAATCCTAATGTAAGTGCATGTGGTGGTCTACTACTGCAGTGTAACCCAGGTGCTCTGGTAACTCCTTCTTGTCAAGGAGGCCACAGTGCTTTAAAAACTCTCATGAGCTAAACACTGCAACATCCCATGGGAACAGGGAGGTATCTTTCACTCTGCAATCTGGTAGAGAGCTGATGTCTGCTCCCACCCCTGTGGGGCTGGGGACTCTCATCCCAGCGGGACCACACGATGCTCATCCAGGGAGCCATTGGCAGCACTGGGACTAAGCCTGCAAATCCCAGCCTTTTCCCTAACCAGTAACACGGTCCTCCCTCCAAGATGAAGGAAGAAAATAGACAAAGTCAGGTTGATAGGCTAATCTGATGACAGATGTTGTGCTGAATTCCCACATTAGACAGTGATGATAAGGATTTAATAATTTCTATATTGAATGGACAAAAAGATTAATAATGCATTTATTTTAATAAATATTTAAAGCATAGTCACATAATGTCATACCCAAGCACTCAATTTTATGATTTTGTCCCCAAACCCATGACATTAATATTAAGATACCATAACTTGTTGGGTTGTTGTTTCATTTGAATTTGCCTCCTATTTCTGAGCCTTGAGTCTTGTTTTTCAGCTATTACCTTTTTCCTATGGCAAGAAGTGTTAGAAACTGCCTTGGTCTTCGAAGGCTGAGATCCTCCATTAATTACATGCATGGCTCCAGGAAATACACCAAATATCACATAACTTGGCATTCTTACCATGTTTCATGTTCAAAGCACTTAGCAAAATTCAGTTAGTGAGTCCTGCTAGCACTGCTGTATTTGGGGTTAGTGAAAAACGATTGCTCTGAGCAGGACTTGGGACCCTGACAAGGCTCTTTGGAGGATCAGGCCCAAAGCAAGGTTTCTCAGGGTCACTGGAGGACTCATAACTGGAATTACAGTTTTGGATTCCTCCTGTCCCAAAACCACACTTCTCTTATTAAAGAAATTAGCACTCAAAGAGAGCCTCATCCACTCCTGAGCATCTGTTTCCACAGGCTGGGTAATTTTTGCTTAGTTTGTTACTGACCTACCCCTCTAGCCAACCCTGCAGTGATAAAGCAGAATACAACATCAATAAAAACAATGCACAAAAAAAGTTTTTAAATTGAAATACCACACACCTCTCTAGGATATGGAAAGTAACAAAGCACAAAATGGCAGCTCTTGTTTCCACATCTGCCTTTCTTTCCCATCCACCCACCCAAAATTTTAACAAGAGTGTTTATTTGAAGAAAGAAAAATTAAAAGCTAATAGGTAAGAGATGCACACTGGGGATTCAGAGGGCCCTGATCTAGGGAAGGTCTCATTACACCTGGAGAGCCCTTTTTCCTTTCACTGCTAAATCCCACTCTTGGGCATCCCTTCTGGAAGGCTTTCTGAGGTTGGTAGTGTTTGCACTGCTTTGAAATGCAAGTCTCCCCGCTTTGTTTGTTTTTGAAATGGTTTGAAAGGGAGGAGCAGACGTCCTTGGCTACTAAAGCTGAGCTTTCCCAAAACACAAGCTGCTGCTCTTTGTTTGCTTCTCGTTAATTAGCTGTGTGTCTAATTAGTGACAGGTTCCCTTTGGCTTTCCTGAAACCAAAGCCGCTCCATGTCAGTAGAGGTCCATCAGGGGACTTGTCAGTGACCGAATGGTTTCCAGCTGCTCTGGGGCTCTCTTCAGGAGCACGGTGCACACACACTGCCACTTACCCCCGAGGGACTGCTGATAGCCAAAGGAGATACCAGTCCCTTTATCTGCACTGAACCCCTGATTTCAGGCAGGTCCAATCTGTAATATCCTAATCCACATCACATCCTAATTCACATCACATCCTAATTCACCGTGGAGACAGTTTCACAGCAGGATAGGAAACAGGGGCTCATTTTCTAACCCTCTGCTCTAATCCACTTTCCCTTCCCAGTGTTTTGCTCTGACACTTTGGTCAAGATTCAGCTCAGTTACTGCAGTCCAATAGCACTAAGTTCACCCGAGGGTGAAAAACTACTTTTCAGCTGCGCAGTGCATCACTCAGCTTTCAGGGCACTCACCGTAGGATACTGTTATTGCAGTTTGTTTATTTAAACTGAGGTGAGCTTGGCCTGTTACCAGCTTTAAATTCACCTTTTGGGGGACTCATTGAAAAATCCCTTCAGCTGTACATGCTGGTGTGAGAAAGAGGAAGGACACAGACTTGCACCATCCCAGGGGACTGCTGAGACTGTTTCTGCCCCACGAACACACTTCCTGCTCTTCTCTGCTCACTTCCCCCCTACGGGTTTCCATCAGCAGATCCCTAAAGAGAGAGGAGTTTATTTAATTCCCTACTGATGCCAGATCCTGTTGGTGCCAGAATGATTGATGGGCAAGTACCATGACTGATGGGAAGATGCGCTTTCAATTAGCTGTGTGGGCCCCTTCCCTCTTCTGCTCTCGCTCCTCAAAGTCCCTCTGGGGCAGTGCCCTCATTGCAGGGTTTCTCTTTGTACCAGAATTCTTTATTCCCTACCCTCTCTTGTATCAGCAGCACCATTTTACACAAACATGTGTAAAATGGCTTATTTTAAACTGGGCAAAGCATAATCTTTACATGGTTTTGACTCCTAATTTGCAATGGCCACTCTAAAACTGGACTACATATAAACACTGGGATTACTCCTACAAAACACTATCAAATGCAAGGGAGATGAGAATTCATCCTATTTGGTTTCTTGTTTCTACAGAACATGTAATATCTTAGCTCTTGCTCTCATTCTTGGTTAACAAATCCAACCCCTGGCACAGTCATGTGTGCAAATATGATGGCATAAGAACATCAAAAGAGCATTTTCATTTCACCTTTTCAAAGGTGATTTATTTGTGTTTCTTTCCAGGTTGCAGTAGAAATAATACAGTTTCCTGGAAATATTTTCCATTAAGAACAAACAGTACAATCTAAACACTGACTGCAGCCCAGAAGACTGAAACCATTTTGCTGTGTCAGAGTTTTAGCAATAACCAGATGTGGATGAACAGCAGGTGCCAACAGAAAACATCAGATCTGAGCTCAGGTGCTCTTCACCAGCCAAGTCCAAAGCATGCAGCAAGGTTATTATTTCGCTTCCACAGTAAAGGTGATCTAGTCAGTAACAACGGTGTGGAGATGAGAGAAATCAGGGCAGTAATGAAGAACTACACTACTCTGGGATAATTGACTCCAGAAAAAAAAGCATTGGGCTAAGAGTTGAAGAGATATGTAGAGAGACTTTGCTGGTGATGTACTGGAGATATGAACATCTAAGACCTCCTCTACTGATCAAATAAAGCTGTTCTGATGAACTTATATGACATTAAAATACGACCAGAGAAACTTATCTTAACCTAAATCCCCTGTAAATGGTTCTCTGTGCCCCACTCCTCCATCTGCAAACAGGGTTTAATAATTTCCAGTAGATCTACACAGACCACATTATAAAGCTCACTACTCCCAACCCACTGGTTTTATATATTTCCAGAAGCACTGTTGTCTTCTGGAGTTTACATTCAATTCTGGACACACACATCCAGAGCTTGCCTAGAATATATATGTAATCAACAAATTTGAGATAAACACTTCTGTACTGGCTGGCACAAAGATTCCTTGCTTACACAAACTAAACAGCGTGCCAGTATCAATAGCAATTAAATATAGTTACATAATCATCTATCATTTCCAGCAATGAACCAAATCTTCCTTGTTTTAGACAGGCAACATAACTCAAAGTCAGTAACATTATGCTTGTACTGTTCAAGGAAGAACACTCCAGAAGACTGGAAAGAAATAGCCTCTAATAGAGATCCTTTCCCACATTTCCACATGGAAAAAGAAACCCAAAGTATGTTTCTACTGGAGCCTTCCAGCTTCTGTTGCTTTTCTAGTTCAAGTTAAAAACATGCCACATAGAAAACGCATGAAAAGGAAATCAAGCACCTGACATACTTGGTTTAGGATTTAAGTGACGTGTATAAGCAGATGTGTGAGATTTTCCTGTATGACTCATTGCTCATCCTTGGTCAACTACAATTAGGAAAACAACAGGAGGAATTAAAATGGGACAGAAAACCATGAAGGAACAAAAGCTGAGACATCAGTCAGCCTAACCCCAACCTCAGTTACAGCATGTGAACCTGGAATAAGTCTGCTAAAATCAGTGCTACTTCTCTAGACTTACACACATGAAACAGAGATCAGGAGGTAGTTCTGACAATAAATCAGAAGATGTGCAGTATCATCACTAGTTTCACTGCAGCTGGTGCACTGCAACACATGCCTCTGGTAGGGAGATGCTATAAACAATTGAAGCCTGACAGCCAGAACTGGTTTGGACTCTGAAGGTTGGACTGCTTCTTACAGGTTGCACACGGAGGGATGGCAGGCTTGTCTACACACTGCCTGCTGAGCAGTCTGAAATGAAAAGAGAATCTGGCTTCACTCTCCACTGTTCATCTGTTGGGAAAAGAATTTCCGGGGAAAAAAAGAAAATATATTTCTTCTTTGCTTTCTATCAACTTTCCCTGCAATTACACGTGACTTAAATCTATTGCAAAGGAGGGACCAGGGAAAAGGGAAATAGGGTTGTCTTTGGAGAAGCAACTTAATTAAGTGCAATGTGGAGCCAGATCCTACATTAAAAAGGCCATACTACAAGGAGTTCAGAAGGCCATGAGGGAAATAAGAATTTGAGATCTAACAAAATCAAGGAAAAAGGAATGTCTTTTTAGATATCCCATGCTTTCAAAACCAGGGCAAGAAGCCTATAAGGAATGCCATTAGCACCAGCCACGGCAGCACGTCTGGCTTCAAAGCTGCCCTTACAACACTACGTGTTTTTTCATCTGTGTCAATAGAAAAGAGCAGTAAACAGTTCTAGCAGAGCTGTGATGGTCCGATTTGGGATGGAGTTAGAAAAAGCCAAATGCAGGCTAAGTAGGGAGTGCTCACAGAGCCAGTACTAACTTCTAAATAGCTTGTCTCTTGATCTAATGGAAATTCACACTGGGAAATGTTGCACTCTGATCCAGAGATGTGTTCCCTGCGAAATACCTCCAAGATCACCTGTAGCATGAAGCAAAGGAAAGGCAGAAGGATCTGATCCAGCCACTGACCCTGCCAACAACATTTGTTTCAGCCACCGCAGCAGAGATGAAGGGGGCACAGTCCTGTCTGTGTGTGTGAGCCCCGTGGGCAGGTAATAGGATTCAGAGAATCCTTTTGTGAAGCAGCCCCTTGACCGGTTTCCCCAGTCTGGCTGGCTGGAATGAGCAACCGGGTGGATGTTCCGGCTGGGGACTTTTCTATCCAAATGTCGGAGAAATCTGCCCCAGAGCAGGACGTCCCTTTTCCTCGCCCGCTGGCCGGTGGAAGCGGCAGAGCAAGCGCATCCCAAGGACCGTCTCCAGGTTACTGGTGCCCTCTGCCGACCAGCGGGAGGAGGGAGAGCCTGATGGGATAGCGAGGGGAGAAAGATCCCAGGCCTTCGCCAGTCTGCGTGGAAAGGCCTCAAACACAACGTACAGACCACACTTTGCCATAAGAATCTCCTCCCCTCTCCCCAGTCTGACCTGGCACCCCACGCAGCAACACAACTGCAAAGGGACCACATGGTCACTGTAAAATCATGAGATGATTGCAAGTGTCATTCTGAACCTCAGCCCTCCAACCAGCGAAGGTATTAAAAAAATCACCAGCATCTGTTTGTTTGTCTTCAGCGAACAGCCCCCTCAGCACACACCGAAGTGCATCAGCCCGTGCCGTCCTGCACCACAATGGGGCAGGGGAAGCGCAGTGTGGCCCAGGAGCACTTTGTTTGTTCTGAGTGAAAGAGGGGATTATCTGAGTGGAGCTAAACAAGTGCCTTGAAGATTCAAGCAATGTCCAGAGACAGCTGAAAACAAGCTGTACTGCAGCCACTCTGATGGCAAAAGATAAAGGGGCTGATGGCTTAAAGAAAAGGGCTCGTTGCACAGGAGAAATGGAGGGTAAATTGGTCTTTTTATTTCCTGCTCATGTCAGTTGGTGATGAATTAGGAACGGAAGAAGAACTCTGACAAAGAGCTCCCATAGGCCAACCAGCAGGCTGAGAATTTGGGAGGTTCAGGTCTGCAGGGACCCCATGGCTGCCCTGTCACACCTGCCCAGCTGTCTGTGGGCTTGGGGTTTGACTGCAGGGTGGGTGAAGAGGCAGGAGCTGCCTGGGGACTACTGCTGTGACTGGCAGGACAGCTTCCCCCCCGAGGCTGATGAAGGCGCTGAGGAGAGAGGAAGAGGAGCTCTTTGCTAAAGTGTACCAGCCTCTTGTGGCAGAGCCAGCCAAGCAAGAGGAGTTGCTGTAACTTTGTCCCTGGCCTATCAGGGTTTTTTACAGGACAGAAACATTGCTCTCTTAGCACAGCTTCAGGAAGGACAGCACATGGCTTTCATGCCCTACCAGCTCCGAAGAATAAGCACTTGCTGGCAACCCTTCAGCTCCAGCCCGTCCCTGTACCCAACAGCCCAGGAGCAGCTGGAGCAGGCTCACAGCACCTGCACTAGAGGGTTGTGCAAAACCCCAAAGCCACATTACTGTTTTGCCACACAGAAAAGGGTGAATTAGCCCTTCCAGACTGATCTGCCACCCTCTAGCTTACAAGAGATTTAGCCCTTGGCCACCCGCAGCAATATTATATCCACTTTGTTTGTTAGGGTGTCACTGGGCTGAAGGAGCCTTTTCCCTGACCTGTCTTGAAGCCAGCTGACCTCAGTAAGAGTCCTTCCTCACCTGCCTCAGTGCATGTAAGTGTGCATCATTCACTGCATCCCACACTTTAGGTGCCAAAGAAGAGCACTGGCCTTGGCATCTGCTCTGCAGGCCCAGGAGGTATGCACTGAAAGGCACCTGCTTTCAGGCTGTGGGAACAACCCTCTCAGGTCTCCATTAGAGAAGGCGATGACAGTTGCACTTATACAGGTGACTGGGTTTCACCCATAAGAGACAGGCAGAAGGATGCTTTAGTGGAGGGCACACCTAAGAAATGCACCTTCTCTTGGCTAACCTCTGCCCCCCTGGTCCTTGCCACCCACTATGAGCTAGGGATGTTCTCTGAGGTAGAGCAACCAGTTCTGGTGGCAAAAGCTTGGCTTGTTGTCACAGAGCAAGAGCCAGAACTTGCAATAAACTGTTCTTTATAAAAGCACTTTCCCACATGTTTTCCCTTTGGGGGCACTGCAGCACCTCCCTTCCCAGGTGCCCTCTCCTGGACTGGACCTCAATTAACTCACAGCCTCAGGCTATAAATCAAGTCAATAAAAGGGGCTGTAAAATAAACATGAACAGATCTTCCCCTTTCCATTCAAACGTACTGAAGTGGCAAAGCCTTTTTCCAAGCAGAGCTTAGACACCCTGTACTTCACTGGCCTTGCAAGAGGGAATCCAATGTGCTCATACATTAATAGAGGTGACCTGGTCACTGGGATGCAGGCAGTGCTAGGAAGTGCCCCATGGCTTGGAGGTCAGCCTCAGGTCGTTTATTCAGAATTTCCATGGGGTGGACAGTTCTAATTTGCAGCTCACAAGAGTTGGAAAATATTTTAGAGAGGGAGGTTAAATAAGCAATGTTGTTGGGTTTTATTAAAAGGCCTGGCCTACCAGAACATAAAAGCATAGATTTCATCCAGCAGACCTACCTGACACCTCAAATAAGGAAGAAAAGTAGATCTTCAGCACTGGAGCCAAAATCTGCTCCAAGGGATGCCCAGGAGGTCAGTAAAGTTGGCTGCGTGACACTGTCAACACAAAGGACTAAATTCTGCTGTCAAAGCAGCAGCCATGAGAACTGTGACCTTTTCAAATAATTTGCAAAGGAAGAGAACAGAGGATATATAAACCATTGTTATTTGTAGCGCTCCAGTGTCTAAAGCTTCCAGCTGAAAACAGGGCCACAGCATGCCAGGTGCTGTAAGCCAAAGTGAGAGAAACACCCTGCTTTGAAGTAGTGAAATCCCTGTAGGCATGAGAGGGTAAGAAGATAAAGCAAGGAGAACAGAGCTTTGGCCTGGTTTGCCTGATCCACCCAAGGCCCTGTATACCCTCACTGGGCAATAGAGCAGGATAACCCCTTCAAAGGCTGTTGGGAACAGTCTTTTAAAGTAAGATAACCCAATTTAGGGAAAGTTCTGCCTTTCAACCAACTTTCCACACAGTCTAGCAGCACAGCAGCCTCACTCATCTGGTCTACAGAAAAGAAACCAGCTTTATTACTCCAAATCACTGCCAGTTCCCTCCATGCTCCAGAGCCTGCATCAAACATTTTTATAGCCTTAAAAGCCATATGGAACCTTGAAGTACATTATCCACCTTCCTGGGTCAAAACCAGCAAAGTAACAGTAACTCCCCAAATCTTTGCACTACCACACCCTTTGGAAATCCTCCATCTCCCTTGTAGCTCATAATCCAGCCCCAGGGAGTGTCTAACTCATAAGGAGACTGCCTGGAGCTAAATCCTCTGCATATTATCGTTAAGAAATGGATTAGCCTGTTTTTATTAGCAGAGGGTCCAAAGCCTATTCAGAACTCCACTGCTCCTTGCATTAGGGAGTGAGTGAGCACATGTGCACACACCCACAGTGGAATGAGAAGGGTTAAAATCCTTAGGTCTATCCTTTTGTGGCCATTCTTTCTGTTATTGTTGGTTTGCAAAGAAGTGCTCATTCAGGGAAGCAGGTGAGACATCTTTACAGTCAAGAGATGGACCAGAAGATACAGAAAAAAAGAGTTCAAGAGAGGAAGAAAAAACTGAAGGGGGCTGAAATCTTCCTTCAAGTCTTTGTCCCTCCTCTATAAATGGGGAACTATGACAATGCTCCTGTAGTTTGTCCAGTTAATTATAGAACAATACGAGACCTGGGCTGTGATGGATTGGTGATTTACAAGATAGGAGTGTGAGAGCAGAGAATGGCAATTACACGAGTGCTTCCACACTGCCTGTATAACAGAGTGTTTGACTAAGGAACAGAATCCCTCGTATCTGCCTTCCCCTGATGATAAGAGCCAAATGCCTCACAGGCCCAGGTAAACAACAGAGTTTGGCTTCAATCTGGGCGGGATGCCCGTTATCCTTCTCCGACCCGGTCCTGGAGAGGCACCTAGGGAGAAGGTGCAGCACTGGCAACTGCTCACCTTCCCTGCAGGGAGTGGATGCCCAGGACCAAGATAAGAATCACTGAAGTAAGGCCACAGGCAGAGGACAATGGCAGGGCTTGGGCCACAAAGCCATCCATCACTTGGGAAACAAAGCTGTTGTCAGCAGGGGCGGCTGCATCCTCCAGGCATGTCAGTTGTCGAATGAGTTGGATGACAGGCACGTCAAGGCCTCCAGGGAGATGCCAGGAGGAGAAGAAAGACCATACAGTGATTGTCGCTACTCCGCACCAGTGCCAGGAAAGGCCACACTGCTTCACAGATTTCTTCCAGGTGAAGAAAGCATAAATCTCTTGATATCAGGTTTGATTTTTCTTAACTGAAGTATTTCTCCAGTAGTTGAGGATGCAGCACTTTTCCTTGGCACAAGGGAGTACTGTAACTGCACAAATTAAGGCCCTTCATATTTTCTGACTGAAAAAATCCAGGCCCAAAATATTCAGGGAAATTTTTTTCCTCTTTTGTGAATGGTGTGAATCTTTCCCTACAGTCTCTAAGTACCCATACAAGAATCCCCACCTGCCTACAGCTCATTTTCCAGCTCTATGGCTGGCAACTAACTGATATAAGTTTGCTCCAGTTACACCATCATAAAATAGAGGAACATTGGAGAGTACTGATGGCTCCACAGAGGGGTTGCAAGGGAAGGGAGCTGTAAGGTGGTATACACATCTCCTTCATGCTTTATGCATATCCCACACATATCCCACACCATTACTTAGGGCTTGTCTGAGGAAAAGTTTTTTTTGATGAGCCCCTTCAATGATTACTCTTATTTCAGAGTAACAAAGTAGCTCCGTTTGACTTCCCGACCCACTCAAGCCTAATTGCCCCATGTAGACAAGCCCTTGCACAAGTAGCTTGGCATATAGGTAGTTCCACCAAATGATCCACCTTGAGGGAACAAGCAAATTTCCACCAGGTCTGGCTTCCACATGGAAGTGATACAAGAAGAGTCTTTCCGAGTTCAGTACTGGCCAGAAGACAAGAATGAAACACATGTTTCTGATCATTTCAGAAGCTCCAAAAGAAGTCTGGTTCAGAGAATGGGCAAGACTTCGAAGGGGAAGAAGGGAAACACGTGTCCTGTTTGAAGTGTAAGGTCTCATTTTTTTATTAAGCCATCTTAGCCACTCTTAACACATGCATATGAAGTGTGAGCCCAGGGCAACGTGCAGAGTAGTTCATGATGCACATATTAGAAGTTAAGACATCCCAGAGCTTGGAAACTGCTGAAATCAGCAATGTGGTCTGAGCTCATTGTAAAGAAAGATTAAAATGGAGATGAGAGTCAGAACTTGGGCTCACAAGTACCAAGGCTTAGAGCGGGGTACATCTCGAATTATAAGCTGCTCTCTCTCCTTTCTTTCTCCTCGTTGCAGCTCCTGGGACTTGCCTTCTCTGTGTCATGTTTGGTGACTTTTTGCTTATTTTTCTGCAGTCGGGAGAGATGCCACAAACCTGGAGCTGGGCCCTTCCACCCATTAATCAAAAGCTACAAGTGCTCTGCAGGGAGACAAAACCTCTGTGTGTTTTCTCTGATATTTCTGGAGCACGGCATGGAGGGCAGGGGGGCTGGGCCAAGGACCCCTAGTTAGATTAACATTTTATTCAGAGACCTATTAATCAAAGTCAGAAGTGGCGTGAAGCAGCACCAAGGGAGAAAAAATAGCTGGACAATCAAGGCCCTTTTAAAAAAAACCCCAACCAACCAACAACCCAACAAAAAAAACCTCTCAGCTTGTCCTGATTTACTGCAACTCACTCACAGAACTAGGTGGGAAAGGGGGGATTTGCAGCCTCTATCCAAACAGGAGTGGACCATACAGGTAAATTCTGGCTTTTTTCACATTAAGCAAACAACATTCTGTATCCTGCCCTCAGCACCAGTCAAAAAGGTCCCTATCTTTCTTTCTCCAGAGCATAACACGCTTTCATGCAAGCTTATACTTTTTAATTATTATTTTTGGAAGACCGCACAATTACACTCCTTTTTCTTACAAGGAAAGACAGGCACAGTTAACGGGAACAGGTCTGGCCAGCGTTCTGCAGGGCCTTTTGGGGAGGAGATAAATGACCTTAACAGCACGATACAGACGGGAGTCAGGCATGTATGTGTTGGGAGCCTGAACAACCCCGTGTTTGTTCCCTCTGGCACCAGCACTAACTCATCACGAGACGAAGCACAGGGACACAGGTGGTACGAGCCTGAAAACACAAAGATGCACTGGGCACAGTGCAAAAGGGGTACTTTGTTTTAAGATAGAGATCAGCCAGGGAAGAATTCAACACTCAACTCTACAGTTTGCCCCAAGAACACAGCCTCTGAAGCTCTGCATGTCTCAGTGAGAGTCCAGTCCACCCATGACCTCTGTCTCCTCAGGATGTTGGAGGATGGTACCTCAAGGACCTCTGAAACCTCAAGGCACAGAAGGGAATTGGGCCCCATGACCCCAAAGGGTGATGGCATTAAGAACATTATTCTGTAGGGGTTCGGCCAGTAGAACCACATAAATTAAACAGCTCCCAGAGGAAAACCTTGTGCTTTCCTCTAAAAGTGGGGCAAGCCTCCTGGAAGAGAAAGGGCAAGGACTAAGCTGGACAGCAACATAATGACCAGTCATGTCAAGCAGTTCATGGGAACCCATAGCAGCTGCCTTATACAAAGACAACTGTGCCACAAGGAAGAGAAGGTGGGGAAAACTGTATGCGTGCATTCTCTGCCCAGGAAAAACCAAGGCATCTCCAGCAGCTTTGGGTTGGTTTTCTCCCATGGCGAGTTCCTGGCAGCTGATGACAGCAAGGAAACTTAGGGAACTTGATCCCTTCTCTCTTCCTCAGGCTTCTGCCCCTCCAATCCCAAAACACAAGTATATGGAGAAAGAAACAGATTTTTCCTGTACAGATACACAAGACGCCAGGCAAAGAGAGGCTTGTGGAATGCACAGTCCAATGGATCTAGTTTCCCAGAAAGTCTGGCCTGGCCTTAGCAGAGGGTTAATTAACTCTGGCAGCTCAGGGCTGGAAAATGTCCACTTCATGCACTGGAGTGCCTGGCCACGGGTGAAGAGAGGGCCAGGCAAACCATAGGGGCAAAGGTCCATCTGCAGACATGTATAAAAAGCTTGGCTGGGCTTGTGCCTGGGTCCTGCGGGAGCAACACAAGAAAGATTTAGCCAATTGCTATAGCCAGTGCAGGGTCCTGTGGGTGCAAGGGGAGAACAAGAAAACCACAAAAGAGCTAGAAAAACATAGCCATGCCAGGCGTGGGTGGAGACACATTATCATATGAGGCAGGCGTGCACTCTGCCTTCCCTTCTCTGGGCATCACAAGTGTCTTTGTACCTCAGCCTCCAGAAAAAATGGCTGAGGGCTTGATGGGGCTTAGAGATACATTCCTCAGTGGGTGTTGGGGTTCACAAGTAGGGAAGCCAAGTGCATCACTGCGGCATAACAAAGAAATGAAGTT
Source organism: Aleadryas rufinucha (assembly GCA_013397815.1). Taxonomy (NCBI): domain Eukaryota; kingdom Metazoa; phylum Chordata; class Aves; order Passeriformes; genus Aleadryas; species Aleadryas rufinucha. The sequence goes on from VZTH01005066.1 coordinate 117,343, forward strand.
ACTCCAAGGCCATGCAGACCTGATGAAAGCAGGATTTGGCTTCCCTTGCACACTGAAAGAGGACACTGTCCCATATCTCTGTGCACGCTTGAGTGAAGTGTGTTCAAGACAGGAGACCTCTGTTCCCATTGCTGGTTTTGCACATTGCCAGACTGCAGGATACATTTCATGGTCAACAAGAGCAAAGTCAGAGAGATCTCTTCCCAGTGTAGCAGCTCCCAGCTGCACCACACATGAAAAAATGCCCTTGTTCCTTGTTATTCCTCTAAGTACCTAAGATCTGAGTATTTTGAGAAGACTCCTGGCAGCATTTTACAAGACTTCTGTGAGGGGGAAACAGCTGCCTATGTAGGCCCAGGGTCTGGAGATGGACACTGCTTCCCAGACCCTGGTGTCAACCTGTAGCACCAATTTTTCCATCCTCTGACTTACTGAAACCTAGAGGGAGCTTGGCAATTAGCTTAAGCATGAAGAACAGGAAAACACGGTCCCTCTTCCCCAGTGTGCTAGTTATTGAGAAGGAAGCAAGAAGAGCTATGTACAAAAGATACACCTTGGGATGCACATCCTTCCCTCTCACTTCTGAGGAAGGTGGTGTGAAATGCGGGGGTGTTCAGTCCCAGCTCTGCTGCTCATGTGTTCTGGGAGAGGAGGCTCTCTTTGCCTGCTTCAGTTTCTCCATCTTTTCAACAGGTGTAACAGCTGGTATCCAGCTTGGCAAAGCCATCCAAGATCCAATGACGAGAAGGATCTATGAGACAGTTGATATTATTTTACTAATTATGTTCCTCACACTTCCTAAAACAGCAGGTTCATCACAAGGTAGGGAAAAGGATGAACAGTGCCTGGAGCTATTTTAAAGTGTCCCTCCATCCTAAAGATAAGAGACCAAATCCTTTATGCTGTGTTAGGATAGATTAAGGAGCAAGTGGGGAGCTTACCTATCTGCCTGGGGAAGCCACTGCGTAGCAAAAGGAGGATGAGAAATTAACACAGAATTTCTGTGATTCCTTGGCTTGCTACTCAAGATGAGTATCACAGCCTTAAATATTTGAGGGAAATACTAAACCTAAACAAAGGAAAGTAAGGTTCAAATGGAATTGTTTGCAAAGAATAGGGAAGAAAAAGAGAAGGAACACAGGCCAGGAGGTAATGGACAAGCCAAGGAAAACATTTTGAGAACACCATGCCACTTAATGCAGTCAAATGTATTTCAAAAGCAAAGAAATAGTTTTCAGAAGTTACTGCATAGCCCAGCTGTGGGCAGGAGGTATACTGTTACCCTTGCTTTGAACCAGACATATCCTCTCCTTCTGCCCAGCATTTTTCACTCACAAATTTCAAAGCACTTGCAGATGTTCAAACTTAGCATGCTTCCGAGATTAACTTTCTAGATTAAGTTTCTTGATAACTCTACTCAGTAAAATAGACTTCAGCTTTTTCCTTCTGCTCACAAAGGTCCTGCAAAAGCTGCTTTGCTATGAAGTACTCACGGCAGCCCACAAGTTCTACTGCTTTCCTCTCCATTGCAAGTGCAGCAGCTCAAATATATTTTATGTTTTATTTTATGTACAACTTGGCATAGACTTGGGTACAGTGACTCCAATAGAAGATCCTTCCTTTCCTGTGCTCTGAAATAGGGCTAGATTAGCCAGAAAGGTAGGAGGGTAGGGCAAGAGGAGAGAAAGCGAGCGCCAAGACAGGCAAGGGAATCCTGGAATTCCTCTCTGAGCCTGTAACCAGATCCTCCCTCCTCTGTTATTCTTGCCACTCATTCTCCATCTGTAGGAATTGCTGAGGAGACAACTAGGCCAGCTCAGTAGGCAACAACTGATTCAGCCTTTGTAAATACTCAGTAATCAGCCCAGATCAAGCTCTTGTTGCCAGGAAACTGCCCATCAGGTCTACTCCTTTTTTCTGCTCACTCCTGGTCTTTTCCTGGTCGTGTGCACAGACTTCAACCTGGGGGCTGTTTGCTGTCAGCTCTGCAGTGAGGTTCTTCCTTAGCTGAGAGAGGAAACCTTTTCCAAGCAGCTCACAGCGGAAAATGAACAGCCAGCACAGAATGCTTCCATACACCTGCCAGGGACATCTTCATCTTTGTAGAGCTCAGGTCAGACCTTCCTGGCTCAGGGCAGCCAAGGAGAAACTACCAGGTGGAGAGCAGCCCATTTCATTCCATATGAGGATCATGGGGGAATCCACTCGTGGCCTAAGGATGCTGGAGAATTGCTCCAGAGAAGACAGAGCCCCAAAGATGCTGGAGAATTGCTCCAGAGAAGACAGTGCCCCGTGGCATAGGCCACCTCCCCTCAGCAGCAGGCCATGAGGGCACTGGTAGTTGTACTAACAAAGACCATTTACCCCATCCTCCTCTTTCTGTTCACTCTCTCACCACACACAATGAAAGACACTTCAGCAGACAGAGCCTCCTCGCTGTGCAAGATACAAGCTGGTGGAAATCACTCCATGAACTATTTTTTTAATGTGAAACCCTCAACTTGGCACGACCAAGGAACAGTTGGTATACGCATCTATTTTAAAGACAAGGATTAAAAAATACATAAATCAGTGGACTTGTTTAGATGTCTGTTTTCCAGTTAACAAATACTGAAGCTCCAATTTTTGGATTAGAGTTATTTTTCATTTAGAAAGTCAAGTGTGTTGCTAGTAGGACAGCGGGTGAGCATGAAGATGAATGCACCAGTTGTATGCTCTGGGTTGCAGCTGAATCGCTTCCAAGATAGAGTTTTTTTTCCTCTAAGATGGGAAACATCCGAGAAAATTTCCCATCCCACATAGATTTCACAATTTCCCATCCCTGGGAATACAGAGTGCCTAGTACATGGGGCCCTGCAGACATCTACAGATAAAGGCAAGGCAAGGTAGGAATGCTGGAAACTCACAGACAAACAGGGATTGAAATTACATGCTAATTTTTCCACAGCTAATTAATCACTGGAACAAGTTTAGGAAATACAGTGCCCAACCTTCATCCCAATTTTCTTTCATTTTGACAGGACTCAGATGCTTTCTGTGGTTTTAGAAATACTTGCCTTACTGTACATAACTAATGTTACACTACCAAGACATGCATAACCCAGTGCTCTTGCCCAACAACTGGGCCTCCCTTCATGGGATCTTCTTAAAGAGATTCCTCTTGGCAGTTTGTGTGCACAGCTCAGCACACGCTGCAAAGGCTCCTTCAGTGAACCCTGGCTTTACTGAAGTCAATGGCACAACAGAGCCGGGCTAGGATTTCACTCCACTGCCTTCAGGTTTCACACATTTTCAGCAGTTGCATCTCCAAATTATTTTTTCCCTGCACATCTGGAACACAAAGTAGGCCACTGAATCATCGCAACACAGAGCAACTTACCCACAGCTGACTTCTCCCAGAGCATGAACTCCACCACAGAGTTCTGCACTTATTGAGGAGCTTCCTTTCAGATATACACACAGGAAAATAGATCTCATGATATATTTTCAAATTACAGATAATACAATGCTCTGTCTCTCCATCTTTATCTGATGTAAGCATATCTCTCTATTCCTCTCAACATAGAAACAGAAACTAATACAGTCTTTTTTTTTTTTGGCTCAGGCCAAATCCAGCAATGGACAGAATATAAAACACTACCTGAAGTGCTGTAGGAAACTGCATGGGAATTTGCACACTGAAATTCACACACAGCACTTGGAGTTTCCCTTTATTTAGGCAGCACAGAAATTACAATGCTGCTTCTTGTGCTCTTTGAAGTCTCAGAAAAAAAGGAAAAGAAGCAAAGGAATCATTAAAATGCCGTTCTTGATGGATAGTGGCAAGAGGGGATGACAGGAGAGGAAGTAATCAAGAACACCAAGGTCTTGCTTTCAAAGCCTCCTGCACTGGATGATCAAATTAATAAGTTTGGTGGTTTTGGTGCAGCTCGGCCACCAGAGACCCAAACATGGGAAAGCAGCAAGCTGTATTTTATGTACAACTTGGGAAATGCCAACAGCAGTGGGAAGGGTGCAGAAGAGCAGGTACCAACAGAATAGGCAGCAGCTCACAGCAGAGCTGAGGACGAGGCAAGAAGGACAACAGCAGTTTGGTTAGAAGTAAGCAGCCAGCCCAGGCAGGAGGCTTCGGGTTGGACCTGGAGAGAAGAGTTTTAAGGCAGAAAAACACATATAACTGCACAGGGAAATTGCCCTCCACTTCATAGGTTTAAATGTGGACAAATTCCCTGCAGCACATGGGGATTTATAGAAACTAAATATGAAGCCCAAGTCCCACTGACTGTCATTTTGTCTCATGTCCCCACAGAACAAAGATTTCATGTTTTACTTCCCTTCTCTCTCCCTGCAGGAATCAAGGCAGCTGACCTAATATGAAGATTCACCTGTGAGAAGTACAAAACAGCCCGGGGAAAAGCCTTCATTTCACCAGCAGGTTCATTCACAGAGATCACAACACAGCACATAAGGGGGCCATTGTTTCTGGAATAAAATCTCCATTTGAGCTCTCTTCTTTGGCCATGATCAATGGGAGGGAATTAAAGTCTCATCCTGGGAAAAAAACCAGCTTGCTAACACTGTGTTGAAAGATCAGGTAATGGAGATGCAGAGCAAGTGTGGGTACTCACATAATCCCTTGGTGAGCTTGAGAATGCTGGAGGTAAAAGCTCCTGGTGAAAAAAGCTCCCCAAACACAGGCACATCCCTTATCATACCCTATGAGAGACAACCAAGTGAAGGGCTAGGAGTCCTAACAGGGGATGTTGGTGTTTCACAGTCCTTTGATCCAGATTTCAGCTCCCCACAGCTCCTCCCAGTGCAGGGGCATTTAAACTCCATGAGTGCTTACATAGCTGTTCAGCCTCTGCATTTTGTGTCCCACAGATGCACAGAGCCAACCCCAATAGTTTTAAGCCTTGTGTCATACGTAGCCCTGGGGTATTCTGAGAGCACTTACCTCCCACCCATCCTCCAGGCACCTTCCCATCTTCAACAGGCATGTCAGTGGAAACCCACTGCTCTCACCACTCAGTGACAAAGGGTAAGGGCTTTTTCTACCACCTGCCAAAGGATGGATTTCCACCCTCCAAAGCTCATCAGACTAAATACCCACAGAGAACCAACCCTATTTCCACCACAGCCACAGCATCATAATGACCACCTTCCTCCCCCTCTCTGTTTCAGTCTGATGCTTTGAAACATCAACAAGAAAAGGAGCTTTTTATCTAGTAGTTACTGGTTCAAGAAGCAATGTCTGCTGCTTGGGCAACTAAGTCTGGAGCATCACTGTCAGCCTCTGGGCAGACACCCATCACACTTGCCTTCATCCTCTCCCAGGCCCAAATCTCGTGTGTATTTTACTAGTCAAAGCAAACAGGAGATTGAAAGCGATTTGCTGCCCTCTCCTGAGCAAGCCCCAGTGACATGTCAGCACTATAGTGGCTCTGGAGACAGACTTTCCTTCACTGAGCACAGCTGCTCCCCTGCAAAAGGAATGGTGCTGATGTGGCACCAAACAGCTGTGACAGGGCAGGTTAGAAGTGATCATCAGCTGTGACAGACGAGGACGGCAGATCAGCAACACAGCCTGAACCATTGGGTATCCACAGAGGGCATTCCTGGCATTTTGGTTTCGTAACTCTCAGGTTAATCTTCCTCTGTGGAAATACAAAGAAATACCTCCCAGCATATTCTGTTCTCAATAGTCACAAACATTTCAGAGCAGAAGCAGACCATGAGATATATAAAGAAATAGAAAAAAAATTACTTGTAGATTTAAGAGGGTAATTTGAGGAGGTTTTTTTGGACTAAACCCAATTAAATCTTTTATGTCCTCCAGTAGTGCTCTATCCTGTCCTTCCAGGGAGCATGTAAGTTTACCTAGACAAACAGTATGTAAACACATACTATCTTCAGAACTTAACCCTGCAACCTGCTGCTTTCAAGGTGCTTCCCCAAGATAACTAATCTTTTGCAGAAACTTGTTAAATTAAATTGTGCTCTCCATTAAATCCCCCCAAAATCAGGCCTATGAACCTGAGGGAGCCTCTGTTTTTATATGCAAATGTACACATAAAAAAAGTAAAAGCCCCTTCTAAACATTTTTAAAATATTTGTTTTTCCCATGTACCCTAGGACAGATAAGATGTCCCATGATGTGGAATCAACACTGCTTTTCTTGGCACTCTCTCTGGGATGCCCTTCATGCTTCAGTCCTGAAGGGAAATGAGGGGTTTGGAGAAGGCCAGGTAGCCTCATATTCATTACCATGAAAAACGTCTCTTACAATTTGTAAACAATGCAACAAATGCCAGATCAGGCTGCCACCAAGGCATCCACTGGAAGTTCTCACTTAGGCACACGCACAGCACACAGCTCTGACTACATGAGACAGGGATGTGCCATGCTTCTCCAGCACTTTCCTCCATACTGTCTCCAAGCATTGCATGGAATTGGCCTGCCCCAGGGACCAAGCCCTGCAGTGGGTGATAACGCGTTGTTGCCTGTGTGTACAGATGTGAGATATTTTCATCGCACGCCTGAGGGTGCAGAACCTATGAAAGTGTAAGTAAAAGAACAGGGGCAGATTCCCGAGGGTCACATGCACCCAGGCAATCTGTAAACAAAGGCCTGCAGCAATCTTGAAGCAAAACAGAACCACTATCACCATATGGTACAAGGACTGAAAAATGTGTTCTCTGTGGGATTATGGGTTAAAGTTCTCTAGGCTCCAAAATCAGCTTGCTTTGCTTTCAAGCCTTCTTTTTCTCTGCAAAACATGCAGAAGTCACCATAAAGATAACTGAGAAACAAGGCATTTGGAAGAACAAAAAAGCAGTGTGCCTTCTGCAATGTCATCTACCAGCCATTTGGTCCTTCACTTAAGAAGTGCTGACCTGCTTTTTAGACACTTCAGGTTTGGAGCTCTGCATCATGAGGCTGCAAACACCTTGGTCTGGTCTCCCAGGCTTCTTTAACCTGGTAACTTTCAGAGAAACGAACTGCTTGGAAGTATCTGGACCTTTGGCAATGCAGTAGCCTGCCCAGCAGGCCTGGCAGCCCAACCCTGCATTGCCATGGGTTTGGATTGGCCTTGATACTAGAAAATTATTTGCAAAGCAGCTTAATAGCTTGTGTTTATCTTTGCCATATTTCACTGCTACTTCCCCTTCGAAGCATCTGTGCATTCTTGGACAGTGTCTCCCTTCAGTGACATCCCAGCAGATCCTCCACTGGGTAGTGGAGCAAGAAAGCATCTGTGACACGCAGATTCCTGAGCCAGGAGACGGCAAGATATGCAGGCTCTAGATTTATGGATTAGACATGCTGCCATGGCACACAAATCACTCTGCACTCAGTGCAATTCATTATCACAGTGCCATGGCTGGTCACATTTTTCACAGGTGTAAATGATGCCAAAAAGGCTTTTTAACTTTCATGTGCCAAGACTTAATGATGCAGAGTCAGGAGCCCTCCTGCCTGCCCAGGGAAGCAAAACCAGAGTCAGCAGTTGTTCTGTCTCTCTGGGCACACTGAGCCCCAAAGGTTTTCCAGCAGCCCACAGCAGTGTTAACAGACTAAGCAGTCACAGGGCTGGGATCGTGCCTGCTCCCAGCCCAGCCTTTCCCAGCAACTGAACCTGTGCCTGTGGCACTGTCAGCACTGCCCCCATGCACCAGCAACATCCTCTAACACAGGTAAGTTCAGCTAAAAATCTGCAGGCAAACCTGGGGATTCATTCTGTCATGCCAGCGCACTCTGCAAAGTCTTGGGCAAGCAAAGGGTCTTTTACATCTCTTGCATGTATCAGTAAAGGAAAACAACAGGCATAAAATACTAAAATAACAGCAGAATTGACCAACAGGAATGAGAAGGAAGGGGTGAAGGGATGACAGTGGCTTGTGCTACTTCCTTACACAGCTGCATCGTGATTCTGGAGAAAGGACAGTGGGAACAAGTCAGAAAGTGGGCTTACTATTCCTGTGGAAAGTTAGTTCCTCAGGGGTAAAAAATAATTTAAAAATACAACAGTACTTAAAAATCAGATTTGAGAGCATTTGGGGCCTCATGGAGCACCAATGTGGACCTCTCCACAGAGGAGGCACCTCAGTGGACCTGTGTCCCTCCTTGGAGGTCATGGTGATATTGCAGGGGATGCTGGTGCAAGAGGTGCATTGGGTAAAGTCCAGCACGGTGCAATCCCCAGAAGAAAAAATAAATCTGAGTTGGACCCCCACTTCCTTGGGTGCCTTACTGCCACATTCAGTCAGGCCAATGCCACAGGGGGTAGTGCTGGAGGGACACGGGGCACAGCAAGGAAATGGCAGAAGGAGACTCCCAAGTCGGAGCCCCATATCACTCACCTCAGTCAGGCCGGCCCTGGCACACACAGCATGGGGAAAGTCCTTCTCAGCCATCGATCCCACCCGCGCGCTGCCTGTGAGGGGACCCACAGGCCTCCATCTTCCCGCCTCGGCGCCATCCGCACCGCCGCCCCCGAGCACCTGGGGCTTTTCACTGCAACACCTGGTGCGTTTGGGGCTAGCGCGGCCCCCTGGGCTGAGCTGAGCCGAGGTGAAGCGGCCTGAGGCAAAGAAGCGCCAGGACTCCCCTCTTCCCCTCCGGCGCCCGGACCGGCTCCTCCGGCTCCTTCGGCTCCTTCAGCTCCTTCCCCCCTCACGGGCTCCCTCGGGCAGCGGCCATCGGGCCGCTAGGGGGCGCTCGGCGGCCACGGGGCAGCGCCGCCTGGCGGTGCTCGGTCCCTGCCCCGCGTCCCGTCACTGTCCCCACCTGTCCCATGTCCCGTCACTGTCCTCACCTGTCCCATGTCCCGTCACTGTCCCCACCTGTCCCGTGTCCCATCACTGTCCTCACCTGTCCCATGTCCCATCACTGTCCCCACCTGTCCCGTGTCCCATCACTGCCCTCACCTGTCCCATGTCCCATCACTGTCCCCACCTGTCCCATATCCCATCACTGTCCCCACCTGTCCCGTGTCCCATCACTGTCCTCACCTGTCCCGTGACCCGTCACTGTCCCCACCTGTCCCGTGTCCCATCACTGTCCTCACCTGTCCCATGTCCCATCACTGTCCCCACCTGTCCCGTGTCCCATCACTGCCCTCACCTGTCCCATGTCCCATCACTGTCCCCACCTGTCCCATATCCCATCACTGTCCCCACCTGTCCCGTGTCCCGTCACTGTCTCCACCTGTTCGGTCATTGCCCTCACCTGTCTCGTGTCCCATCACTGTCCCCACCTGTTCAGTCACTGCCCTCACCTGTCCTGTGTCCCATCACTGTCCCCACCTGTTCCATCACTGCCCTCACCTGTCCCATGTCCCATCACTGCCCTCACCTGTCCCATGTCCCATCACTGTCCTCACCTGTCCCGTGTCCCATCACTGTCCCCACCTCTTCGGTCACTGCCCTCACCTGTCCCATGTCCCATCACTGTCCCCACCTGTTCAGTCACTGCCCTCACCTGTCCTGTGTCCCAGTGGCTTTAGAAAATACTCCCTGTTTCTCCTGGCCCCTGGTGGAAGCCAGCAGCTGCCAAAGTTTAACCCTACGGTGCACTCCAATAATTTCTCCACCTGCCCTCAGGATTTGTTTTGCTTGGCACAAAGACTGAGGGTGAAGAACTCCAGGGAGCACAACATCACACAAGATACCCAGTGCAGAATAGAAAAAAAAAGCCATTTAGATCATCATGCATCATTATTTTATTTCAATTTTGCTTCATTCCAAAAATAATTAAGGGACACCATAAACAGCAGTAGGCACAAGTGGGGTTTGCAGTTTGAGTCTCTGAAGACCAGACCTCTCATGCCAGGTGCCATACAGGCACAGCCAAACAATTCTTGGCTTCAGGATGAATTTCTCATAAAGATTCAGGGCCCCAGTCTCACTCACTTGAAGTCAGTATTAAAACTACAAGTAGATTAAAAGAAATGCAGATAAGGTAAAATTAGTGGGCTTCTAGACATTCCCTCCCCCAGAAGAGCACTGGAAAAGATGCATCAAGCAAGAAGATATTTCCTTTCCCTTTTACTTGAGAAACCAAGGCAAGAGAAGACTAAAACACTAGTCCAAAGCTCTTAATGAAGTCTGTGGTAGCAGAAGGAAACTGTATTTCTCCATTGTCCTAGCTCAGTACTTGAACAGTTCACTGCCCACCTCTGTCCTCACTTGACCCAGCACACCCAGAAGGATCCTGGGAAATATGGCTGGAATACTGTAGGAGAGGAGGGATCGAGCACTGGAGCCCCTATGAGCTATTTGAGTCAGTTCTGGTCACTGCAGTTTATGATTTCCTTAGCCTACCAAACCAGAACCACTTCCAGTTCAGACAAGCAGTCAAGATCATGCTGAAGAATTTAAAGCATTGAAAAAACCACAAGATTGATTCTTTAGGAACACAGCAAGTGTCTGATCAGTTCAAGTCCTGCTTCAGACTGCAGTCAGGATTAGATGCTGTACTGAATTGTCCCCTCTGGCTATCACAAACTACAAGACCTTGGCACAGCATCCCTCAAAGGGAGGAGGGTCTTCTGTCTTGTGATGTTAATCATCGTTGTAAGGGTTTCTTGAAGAAGATGCCCAAGGGTCTACCTGCTGGTCTAGTGCTCGGGTGGTGCTCCGGGCTTCAGCGGTCATTTTCCGAAATTTCTGCAGGTAGACAATGATGAAGATAACCAAGATACCCTGGAGGAAAAGGAGGATGAAGAGAGAGAGCTGAGAGAGGAAAGCCAGGCTGCAGTACCAGTGCTGGCACGTGGAAACGATCTCATCTTCTGTCAGGTAGGCGATGATCCGGCCCTCCAGGTGAGCCGGGGAGCTGCACCTCACATCCCTGTACAGGCTCCGGTTCTGCTGCCACTGGAGCCAGGAGCGCAAGTAGAGGATGTCACAGGTGCATTCCCAAGGGTTGCCCTGCAGGTAGACTACCTGGAGGCTCCTCAGGTTGTCAAAGAGCCCATTGGGAATAGAGGTGAGCCTGTTGGAACTGAGGTGGATGATTTCAGCCGAAGGACGGAAAGCAACGGGCAGCTTTTCTACAGTCAGGTCTTTCGAGGAGCAGTCAGTAATGGTGGTGGTGCACTTGCACGGCACAGGGCATATGGGAGTCACGAGTGGGAGGAAGCCAAGGAGGGACAAGAGAATTCCACTGTTCATTTTCACCTGCAAACACTTCCCTGGTGAGACTGGATGAGGTGGAGACCAGATAAGAAGACACCACGCACTCTAGGACTGACACCACAGCCAAGGTCTTTTGTTGTTTTGTTCTGAGGATGAGTTTCTAAAGTTGGGTGAATTTGGTGTCCTTCACTGGAGACACGAGAGCTCTGAAAAGAACAGAGTTAAAAGAGAGCAAATTCTTGGTCTGTCACTATAGGAGAAGGAATTTTCATGGTCTTCCAACCCTGGATTTGAGGAGGGATATGAATACATGGCTACTGGAAGGCTTAGCTGCAGCCATCAAATACATTTCCACTAGTCCTCAGAAGTGTACAAGAACTGCTTGTGCTTTCAGCATTACTAGAGTGCATTACCAGGGTAGCCAAGAAAATTTCTGTCAAGGAATCAAAAACTAGAATATGAAATTGCTCATGCCTTATCATAACTCTGGATTGCATCTGTAAGCAAAGCTTTGTTCATGCAAACTGCAGGAGGAGATTCAGAAATAAATTTACAATTACACAAGTAAAAAATAGCCTTTCCAGTCTTGAAAAGAAGTAATAAACAGTTTTTGGCTGCAGAGAGGGTGCTGACCACTGAGGATGGAGGCCAGTGGAGTTTTTCATGCTAGACCCTGCTCCAGCAGGTGAATAATGACCTGTGCTGGGAGACACGGATCAACAAGCCTTTTTTATGTTACAGTCTTGTGTCAGTGCTGAACACAAGCTGCTGTAACTTCTCCAGGAGAACAACTACACATTCCTGCAACAAGGCAGTATTTTTCTGTGCTTGACAAATTGTAATTGTCAATCAATTAAAAATAAAAAAAAAAGAGTAGAAGGTAGCATTGTTGACTTACCAGAGTAGTTCAGTCCTTGCTTTCTTGCTGGCTTTACAACACAAGAGAAAGGTCTCAAGGCAGTCCAGCCAGTGCAAGAGCATGTGCATAGCTGCACACACTGCTGCTCCCGGATAATCCCCTTGCAGCTGGCTGGCAAGATAAGCGTCAGCCTCATCCCAGGGACACCTCCCACATGAGGCCTTCCTGCAAGTGTGCTGCATGTCACCGGAAGCTGAGGCTTCACTGAGCAAGTCTTCCAAGAAATGGGAGCTGACACTGCTCACAAGAACACGTTTGCTGGGAGAGATGCTGCCAGTACTGGTAACTGTGATTCTGGGCCCACAGGCTCAGCCCAATAGAAAGGTCACCATGTCTCAATTGCATAACTCAAAATGCACTTCAGACTGGAAGGTGATGTTATTGATTTGTACCACACTCCCTGAGCACTGTGACCTTTGGGTTCCCATCTCATCAAGAAAACTTGGCAGAGTGGTGACACCTAGCACTTTCTGGGTGCTGGCCCTCAGGTTTCCCTTGAAGCAGTGACACAAGTCTACTCCTATTTATTAGTGAAGGATCTGCTGATAGAAATAGTCTTCCAGACCATCCATCTTTCCGGAGAAGATTCTTCACACAGTTGCATCCTCTCATGATTGTTATAGAGGTAAAATATAACTCTTGGCATTTCACTGTCTACATCAAAATAAAACTAGCTGGATTCACAGGAAGGCCAACAGACTGGGAAGAGAGTGCCCTGAGGAACTGCTCTTCAGGCAGCCAAGGGAGCTCGCAGCTCTCGACAAGTGCAGTTACTGAGGAAGACTGACCACGTGCTTTATTCAGAAGCTGCATCACACAAATACTTGAACAGGTAAGTCCAAGGTCAAAACTACATTCAGGCAGAATCATATCTTCTCATGGTCATCACATCTTCACAGACATTTCTCTGCCACCAGCCTGACCAGGCATACACTACACTCCTTAGCCTAGGGCCACCAGAATCAAGTTGTGAAACTGTTGCCCCATTGAACTCAACTCTGTTACCTCGTACTGTGGACATCCTAGAGAACAGAAATGATGAATGCCCTGAATGTGCTCATGTTAACAGAATTGAGGGTGCAAAAAAATGGCAGAATGTGGCCCTAGCCAAGGGAAATCTTTTGTGCTCTGAAGAAAACAATTAAACTTTAAATTTCGACAAAACTGGAGCAGATCATTCCCGTTGTTTCACTGTGGTGGCCAGGCAGAGTGGGAAAGAGATCTTAGGCTAACAAAGGAACCCAGTTTTTCCTGCAGGGCCTGCTTTCCACTTGGGAGCAGCTCGACTACCACAGGGTAAGTTTGTTCAGCAAACTTACCTTGTCTCACACATTTGGTGCTATGTTTATTCACAGGCAGGTGTTCAGGCCAGGTGTGGCATGGAGCTGATCTAGAGCCAGACCCACTGTGGCTCTGCATGCAGCACGGACTTGGCAGTGCCTTCCTGGCTACTTACGGACTGGATTTCCTGGGACTGGATCTTGCCCAGCTGACCACTGATGATTTAGACACCGCTCCTAGGGGAAGCTTGAATATAGAAGAACCTTCAAGATCATCTTGCTAGCTTCTAGGATAAACAGGCCAGAAATCCCATGCAGGAAGCCTGCCTGAAGTCTGCTCTGACTGAATTAGATAAAAGGAGAAAACAGGGTCAGCTTTGCTCTCTCCTGCCCATAACGTATCACCAATGCTGCACAAGGGGGCTGAAAATTAAAGAGAAAGAGGTTGGGTTTTTGAATGTATTTATTTCACTGATCAATTCAGGTAGTAAACATTAATAATAATAACAATAATCATTTAATAAAATGGATATGTTTTAAAAGGTTTCGGTTTTTTGTTCACAATGACAAAATGTTCAAACAGAAATTTACAAAAAAATATAATTATAATAACCCAACAGATGGACAGGAAACAAAGAGCCTAGGAATGGAGCAGAGGGTGAGGAAGGTGCATGGCAGGAGCAAGCCAGCATTAAAGCACAGCAGAGCTTGTGAGGAAGAGCAGGGAATGCCATCGCAGAGCACGAGGAGTGGGACCCCCTCCTTTGAGGGGAGCCATGCAAGGAGGCAGCAAGGACTGCACAGGCAGGACCAGCACAGCAGTGGCACACAAGGAGTTCATGCCATGGATCCATCCTGTCAGGCACAGGGGCCAAGATGTACCGACAGCCCCAGCTGCAGCCTGGGATAGCTGTGGAGTGGGACACCATCCCTGCAGCCACTCACTCAGCAGGGCAAAAGCTTGGCAGAGGCATGGGAATGTGCTGGGGGGTGCAGGGATCGCATGTGAGGCTGTGGAGGGTTGCGTGAGGGGAGGTGTTAAATTACTTTCCTATCCACACTTCTCACTGCCAGAGCCACATGGCCAAGGTCCATGTGTTCAGGATTCTCTTCTCCACTTACTGTGAGAATTGATGCCACAGTACAACACACTCCCTAAATAAACAGTTGCCACCTTCCAGGCCAGAATCTGAACCCCTGGTGTCCCCCAAAATCAGTCTCTAATCCCTTTCCAAGCAGTCCCCAAACTCTGGCACTCTGGGCAGGGAACCTCCTACACAGAGATGTGATTTCAGTGGTACCACCACCCCTCTGTAGAAGCCATCTCTGGTGCCTCACTCCTGTGTGATTTTTCCTAAATGCAACTTGATCCATCTTTCCTAGCTGGTAGCCAAAGGTTTCAGCTCTCTGTAGAGGACAGGCTTGTGACTCTTAATGCAGGAGCCACGTGCACTGAGCTGATGGAGACTTCCCCATATGGAGGGATGGGCAGATCCACCCTCAGCAATCCTGCCTGCAGCTCTCACCAGCACACAGCACCTCTGTGCACAGCCCAGCATGAAAGCTGTCAGCTGCTCTATGTCCATGCTAAAGGGAAAAGGTCTCCTTTATCTTCTAGGAATTAAACTGTTTGAAGGAGGAAAATCTCCAGGTGGACAGGGCTCATTTGCAACAGAACATCCTCCTCACCACGATTAGTGTAAGAAAAGAGGGGATAGGTACTTCAAGATGTTCCCTGTTATGCTAGCACAGACAAAGCTGAGAACTCAGCTGTCTATCTTTTTGGAAAACCTGGAGGAAACTCCTGTTTCAGGCTACTCCACTGCTCAGGTAAGCACGTCATGCAAAGAAAGGTTATATTTCCTCTCAGGTGCCTTGGTCCTTATGTTATTGAAATGAAGCTGAATCCTTCTGCTCTCCTAGGATGGCACTGCCACTTATGAGCCCAAAATAGGGGAGCATGAAAACAAAAACCCAAACATTGCTGAACACTGCTCTTGCCCAGCTTGCACAGTTCTGTCAAAGGGCTTCCATCCTTACTTCGTCCTTCCACATGGCGCCAGGGTCTCTCCCCTGCCCCTACAGCCCATGCTGTGGCTAAGCAGAGGCTCTGTACAGTGAATAACTGGAACCAGCCAACCTACTCACCACCTGGACAAACCCTGACTGGGACTCTAAAGCCCCATGGAGGAATCAGACAAATGCAGTGCCTAGTAACAGAATCTAGGGCCTGGCTATTCCTGGCCAACACTGTGCTTCCTACCCAGGGAGATCTACTGGGGAGAGCCAGGGATGGAGGAGCAGATACAAAAGGGAAAAGGGGACAGAGGAATCAGCCAAGGAGCAGAAGGGCCCAGCCCACAGCTGCACTCCCTGGAGTCAGAGGGAAGAGCCAAGTGTCTCTCCCTCCAACAGCCCTGACTCCTGAGCATGGCAGTGTTGCTGGTGAGCCCTGTCCTGTCAGGCACATCACACTCCAGGGCTCTGCTCCGGCTGGACTCAAGTTAAAAATACTGCAGGAAGCAAGAACAGGACAGGAGCTGCTGCCCCAAGAGTGCTTTTATCTCTGCCTAGCAGACCCACCAGCCTTCCCAGCACTAGGATAGGAAGAGCCAAGGAATAAGGAGGGGGAGAAGGGCTGAGTGCCTGGGGGAGGGGCAGGGGAACAAGAGCCAAGCCTGCTGGGCTGTGCTCAGCCCCACGCAGTGACAGTCCTGCCCCTGCCAGGCTGACCCAACACCTGCCCACACAGGCTGCCTGCAGATCTCTGGTACAGGCCTACAAAAACTGCCCCTTCCCCCAGGAGAAGCTCAGAGCCAGCAATGTGCTCAGGGGACTGCAAAGCCTGGAGGTAGAGGACAGGTCTGCATTTGGGGTTGGATTTCAGCCCTAGGGCTTCTACCCCCTCCAAAGCAGTCTTGGCCAAGCACTCTGAATGCCACAGTGCTTTTCAGAGCAGACACTGAAGACACACTGCAGCTGATGACCAGAGCTGAACCATGAAACACCCTCACCCAGCTGCTGCAGGGCCTCGGGGTTCCTCTACCAATGCCTCCAGCCTGCTGTGGAAGGAAACCACGGCAGGAAAGGTGCTCACTCCCATCACCTCCTTGCAGGCAATAGTCAACAACTCAGCCTCTCTGCCAGAAAGACCTAACTGAGAGCAGTTTTCTTCTAACCAACCTCGAGGCACTCAGTCTCTTGCTGCTCAGTGCAAACATCCTGGAGTTTTCTTGATAGGAAGAACAAAACCCACCAACTAAACAAAAAACCCATAAAAACCTGGACAGGATACCAGGCAATCATCAGGACTCCTGAGCAGGTCAGTGCACAGAGAAACCCCCAGCCCCAGTTCTCTGGGCCAGCACTGTCCCCAGGCTGAGAAGCCTGAGCAGCACAGGTAAAACTCACAGGAGGATATGGCTGCCTTTACAACGCTTGTGCTGGCCCCAGACAAGGGGAACAGGGACAGGGGCACAGCACCTCAGTTGGGAGTAAACACTTACGTGCATTGACACAGATACTCTTTAAGTCTGTACACCAGAGAAACCAGGACTTTAAATACCAGAGCATTCCCAAACAAGAGATTAGTACATAGGAAAGGGGGATCTTTTTCTTTTCTTTTTTTTTAGGATGCCTTAGAGACTTCCCAGGCTAGTTTCTTAAAAAAAAAAAAAAAGAAAAGGAAAAAAAAAGAAATTAAAGAATAATTATTTTAAAAGAAATACACATCAGTAAACTGTTAAGTGAACAGCCTTCTCCACAATCCAGCTGGTCGAAAAGCCAGCACTGCTGCTAATAAATTAGAGGGTGCGGGTGCAGCTCTTGCCCACAAGTCTCTATACAACAGGAAACCTCTTCTAAACGTTCACAGCTCTTGCCAGGTCTCAGATGGTCACTGGGGGATTCCCTCTGCCCTCCGGGTACCTGCCTCTCACTGATCCTGCATCTGCTGCTGCATCTTCTGCAGCATCTCTTGCATCCGCCGTAACTGCAGGAGACACACAAGAGAGTCAGAAAGGGACCGGTGGATCCACTGGGGCAGCCCCTTGGAGCTGGGGGGATCCCTCAGGGACTATTAACTCCTGCCTGAGCACAGAAGCACCCGTGTCTGGGGTGGAATGGGACTGTTTCCCTGAGAGAGGAAGCCACAGCTTTCACACCCTGTGCTCCACCCCAGGAGCCCGCAATGGTGGGACACAGGAGTGGGAAGTCTCAGGACTGCCTCTATGGGGCAACCCTGGAGAAACTCCTTGGATTCCAGCTCCAACACCCAGGAGGCACAGGCAGAAATGAGACTCACCTCCTCATCCTTCATCTTGATCAGCTTCTCTGTCTCAGTGTCCGGTGTTGGGAGAGGCAGGATAGGAATGGGGCTTTCTATCCTGTTGTCCTGAGTCAGCTTGCTAGAGGGATGGAGAGAGGGGGGAAGAGCAGTCAGTCATGGTTCAGGATGGCTGCCTTTGATGTCACCACCCAATCACTGTCACTCCCCATGGCAGACCAGCAATGCTGCATCATACACCCAACCAGGTGGAGGGGCTGTGGGGCAATCCAGCCCAGAGCTGGATTTGCACTTGGATGGAGAATGAGGTGGGAGGCATGAGACAGGCACAGCACAGCAGCATTGCTCTGAGGGCTGGGTGCCCATGACTGCAGGTAGGGGACACAGGAAGGAGGTGATTTTCGTCCAAAAGACAGGAGCTCTCAGTACATGAGAAGGAAATGTTAGTAGCCAAAGAAGTCGGGGCTGAAATTGGAACTTCAAAATGCCCCTTGCAGGTGTTCACCACTTGGGGTCGCCATTGGCTCATTATTGAGGCAATTCCAGCCTTGGAGCTTTGGATCTCCTACCAAAACAACTCTCTAGAAACGGCCCTGTGCTGGTTTTATGAAACTTGTTCAGTGGCAAGGAACTAATCATGGCGTGAGAAATGGTACCAAACTGAAGCTTTCTCTAAGCTTAGCAACCACTTTTTCACTGTGCTCTTCTTTTAATAGACACACAGCCTACCTAAATAGCAGCTGTGACACTGCTCACCCAGCTCTAGCATTTAACATAGTTATTTTGGGACTCCATATACTTGCTGCTGAAATAAACAGGCTTGTCTGCTATGCAAAAGTACTGGGATACACTGTGTGTCAGGAGAATGTGCCAACCTGCACGTCAGCACACATGCAGGACTGCTCCTTGCTGAAGCACAGCCATTCTGCTCTGCAACGTGGCAGCACAGAGCTACCCAGCCAGGGCTGGCAGGAAGTGAAGGGAATGGTTCACAACAGAGGAGCCAAGACCTACTTAAACCCACATTTTTTCACCAGTTATCTCAGTCATGGAAGGGAGAAGGAAAAATAGAGGTCTCAAATGAGAAGCCTGTGAGTGTTCTCTCTTCTGTTTTCTGATCATTCTGACTAAAACCACAGTGCACCAAATGCAAAGGGAAGACAATGCAGAGAAGTCTTTGGAGATGTGTTGTCTTACTAATTGCCTGGGCCCTGTTGTCTGAGGAACAGCAGCATCCCAAGGGTCATGCTGTTATTTAGACATAACTACAGACCACAGAATGCATTCCTCTTCAGCAATGCACACAGCTATCACTCATCAGAGAGACGGTTTATCCTGTTTTATGTGGATGTACTTCATCCACTGCTAGAAACAGCTCTTCAAAAGAATCTCCAGGCCTAATTCTCTATATCTGCATCATGAATTCTCAGACTGGAATGTGGGTTCTCAGAAGCATTCCCACCTTGGGTTCAGGCTGTGGGAAACATGCTTGGATTTGCTATTTTAATTCCCAGTGCCGTTCCTGAGGCTGCAGACCAGCAAGTCCCCAGCAGATCCACAGCCTCCTGACCAATGAGCTGTTGTGAGAGCAACCTCAGCTCCACAGAGGGTGAGAGACTCTTTCCATCAGAGGTGGGGACCCACCTGGTCATTTGCTGGATGCACTGAGCTCGATAGTTCTCGTAGTGGACATCGCAAGTGACGTCCTTCAGGTCGTGCATGTGTGTCCGGATCAGCATGTTCCGCAGCTTCACGAAGTCGCAGTGTGCCTGGTTTTCCACTGTGGAAGCAGCAATGAGAGAGTGCTTGGATATCACACCTCCCCAGGCCTCCCCAGGGAGCCCCTTCTCAGCTCCTGCATACCCAGACTGGACTAAAACCCCACTCTGGGGCTCCTTCCTTATCCTCCCCCACCACTGCCCTGGCGCAGGCCTTGATGGTGCTCTGCACTGCTCAACACTGAGGCCAGGCTGCTGAAGGCACTCTGTTCCCAGGACTTTTTCTGTGTAAAAGGATTAATTAAGCACGTACAGCAGAGCTCTGAGAGAGGATCCCATGTACATGGGATGTCACTGTTATAACCACAGTGAGCACAGCTGGTGCTGGAGGCAAATTGCTTGTCTTATCAGAATTTAGGACTTATCAAAAGGCCCCTGTAGACAAAATCAGCCCCTGAGGGGCAAAGCCAAGAGCAGGCAATGGAGAGCTGAAAGAGCTGCTGTTGCCATGGGGAGCCTGGCTCCAGACAGCACTGTGGGAAGCACTGTGCTGCTGTGATGATCTCCATTTGCCTCTCTGCAGGGCTGGGGAAAACCAGCTGTATCAGGCACAGGGGTTCACAAAGTTGATCCTACTACCAAATGCCAGCATCCCAACAGGCACAGCCCCCTCTGGAGCCACTGAGGGAGCAGAGCCAACACCTGGGCAGCCCAAGCAGCCAGCACCAGCCCATGAGTGCAAATACAAGCTTTTGGGATCTAAAGCTGCAAGGTCTTAAAGCAACAAACCAGCAAGGGCAAATCAGCAATAGCAGCAAAAGCCATTCCAGGGTTATTCTGCCTAAGGGCTTTATGAAATTTCTCCCTTTAGAAAGGAAGAAAGTTGGAGACAAACATTGTGCATCAGCACAGCCTCCAGCCCAGCAATTCCAGCACTTACAGGAGCAGCAGCAGAGGAGGGAGTGCACGAGGGTTTATGATTGTTTGGCTGAGGGCAACAGCTTCTGCCCAGAAAATAAACAGGCAATGCCCAGCCTCCCCCGCTTAATAAGAAGCCATGTCCTAGTGCACATGAAAGCTCAGGCATTCTTCCATTCACACTGGAGCCTCTCTTCTGTAGTCTGCAATGGGAGGGTTATTGATACACTCCCAGTAACAGACCTCCTGAACCAGTCCCAGTGCCTCTGTCTCTACCCTATCTTGTCCCCTGCCACGTGCCAAAGGTGGCACAGACAGTCCCAGCTCTCCCCTGCCATCCCTGTTAGAAATGCCTGTCCTTGCCCCATCCCTGCCTGCCCCTCCTCACAGTGCTCCCAGGCTCCATGCTTACCTTCCACAATGCCCCAGGGGTAGAGCCGTCCACGGACCCGCTGGCCTTTCGCCTCCACCACAGTGTTACTGCCGATGACGGCAAAGGGAGCGCTCTCCTGCAACGAGAGGCACTGCTGAGCCCAGCTCAGCCCAGGCTGCCCACGGATCCCTTCTCCAGGGGCCAAGCTCAGGCGCAGCAGAACAGCAGGAGGAAGGTGCTGGTAGGAAAGGCACAGGGACATCCACATGTGCCACAGAGCAGGGCACCACAACCCAGCTGCAGAGAAAAGCCTTAAGGCACTGGGATCTACAGGCAGCGTAGCTGCCAGCCTGACCTCAGCTGTCCTGAGAGAAGCTGTGTCTCTGCAGATGCCTGCATCTCTTCATTAAGGGGAAGCTCTACAAGAAGGCCAGAGCAGAGAGGCTGGGACACCAAGCAAGGGGGACAATGTAGGCCAAGAGCAGGAACGTACAGGCTATGCTCCACTCTGCTCAGGAGGGAGTCAAAGCCCATTGCCCCCCTCTGACAGGAGAAACAAGGCCATACTGCATGCACACACAGGCTTGGGAGGCGGTCAGGACTGGGCTGCTGGGGCCTCCAGATATGCCTGTAGGATCATGTTGTGTCCCCCAATGCAACTAATGTGTCACAGTGGTGCCTAATCACTCAGAAATCTCTCCTCCTTGCTGATGGCATCACCCAGAAACAGGTGCACAGAACTGCTGTACAACTCAGCTTTCATCTTAAACACACAGGCTGGGGCAGATGGAGAAAAGACTGACACTGCCTGGAGGGAGAGCAGAAGGGCCATGTGTCCATGCCACACTTGACTTCATGGCACGAGCAAGGACATCAGCACCTTCTCCAGGCCATCTACCACATGAGCCAAGGCTGTTCCCTGGGTAGCAGTAGCACAGGCCTTCAGCACAAGCAGGGCAGCTCTGGCTCCTTCTGGACTGACCCACACACCCATGAGCCTGACTTCACAGACCCTGCTGAGCAGATTCCTTACCTTCAGCTCTCTGTCTTGCTGCTTGAACTCCTCATCTTCATCAGAGTCACACTCAGGAAACTGGTACACTTTAATGCCAAATTTGTCGATCTCCTCTCGGATCTGTGTCCATGCAAGACAAAACCAAAATGTGGTTTTGAAATGCTGGGTTTATTCTGTTTGTGCTACCCTGGTTTGCTATAGCCTGCAGATGGCAAAAGGATTTGATTTGTTTCTTCCAGAGTCAGCCTCTCTGCTGACTTCCCTTCTCACAGCAGAGCACGGCTGCAGCTGTATATGCAGATACTGTGTATGTGTGTAGATATATATACACACACAAACATGCTGTACAGACACATAAATACACACACACACACACATATATATATATATGTCTCCCGTTCCTCCTCAGCCCATCCATGCCACTACATCAGGTATAACTCTGTAGAGAAAGAGCATCTCACCCTTTCTTTTAGCTTCCGGATCTCAGAGGGGATCAGGCAGTCGGCTTTGGCAATCAGGGGCACAATGTTGACCTTCTCATGCAGAGCCTTCATGAACTCAACATCCACAGGCCTCAGCCTGCAGCAGGGATGAGGGACACTGTTAGCAAAGACACACTGGGCAGCTCCCCCTCCAGCCTCTCTCACCCACCCAGCACAAAGGGAAAAGGACAGCACTGTCACAAGAGCCTGCAGCAGCACCGGGACAGCCCTCAGCTAGGGCTGTACCTTCAGGAAAGCTGTCTCCAATTTTAGCTGCTGAGTGTCCCATACAGACATAGGCTGGGTATTTTCTCCCTTGCAGGCCAAATACTGCCCAGACCACAGCCTGGGGTCTCCCTCCAGGTGTCCTGTACCACAGGCAGCCAACACAGCCCCTTCAGCTCCTCCAGGCTGACACACGAGCCAGCAAGGGGCAGGGACTGAAGGCAGCTGAAAACTCCCTCTCCTACGCATCAGTCCGGCTTAGCCAGATAGGAACATACAAGTCTGAGTGACATTATTTCTCCTGATTTTCAAGTCAGGCTGTAAGGCCTGAGGGAGATCTGCTCTGCCTGTTCTGTCCTGCCAGTGAGGGGAAGGGAGTGCTGTGATGCTTAGCAGAGGGAGAACATCCACACAGCTCCTCTCCTGTGCCAACAGCCCTGGCAGTGTACAAGCTGCTACCGGGCAATTCTGGGGCACAAGGGCCTTCTCTCTGGACTGAGTCATCCTCCAGGCCTGGAGTGTGGGCTCTCACCCGTGCCCAAAGGGAGAGATGAAGTACAGGCAGCAATGCACTCGGTTGTCCTGGATGTTCTTCCGGTTCAGGCCACTCTCATCACGGAAATACTGTTCAAACTGCTGGTCAATGTAGTCAGTGATGGGCTTCCAGCTGGGACAGGCAATTCAATCAAAACAAAATCATCAGTGGTGTCTCCTGTCTCCTAATGACTGTGAGGTCAAGGACAAAAAGGAAGGCAGCAGTGCCCTGCTCACCACTCAGTGTTGTTAACAGCATCTCCAAAGCCTGGTGTGTCCACTATGGTCAGCTTCAGCTTGACACCCTTCTCCTCAATGTCCACCGTGTGCTTGATGATCTCCACTGTCTGGTTGATCCTCTCTTTGAACAGGAGCATGTGAGTTAAAGCCAGGCAGTAATGCTGGGGATCCCCACTGCACCCATGACCAGCCAGCTCCCCCTTATCACTGAACACAGGGAGCAACACAGGTTTCAAAAACTCTGGATCATGCTCCAAGGAGCCTCAAGGGAGTGGTACTGCAGGAGGCAGCAGCAGGCAGACAGACTCCAAGAAGATACACAAACCTCTGAAGTGCCTGTAGCCCAGCTGTTCTGAACATTTTGTCCAGTCACTGGGGAAGGGGAATCCCTATCACACTGCAGCATCCAAGAACAAAAGACAAATCTCAATATCTCATCCCAAAGGGCTAGTGCTGCTCTGCAGCCTCATCTTCCCTTCAAAAAGGACAGAAGAGCCCTAGAGCCAAACCCTTTTTGTTCGACACTAGTGCCTTTGCAGACACAAAGGAGAGCAGAGCCACAAACAAGAGGGCTGGGATCCAGCCAAGTTTATAGCTGCTGCTGAAAAAAGGAACCAAAGTACTAGTCCTTAGGACAGTCCCATTCACCCCACTTTGCCCCCAACTTACCCTCTGCATTGAGGAGCTTTCTGTCTTTGTAGAGGTCTGTCAGGAACAGGCTATTCACCAGCGTGGATTTGCCCAGACCCGACTCTCCTAATAGACAGAGCGCAAAGGGGAGGAGGAAAAAGCAAGCAACATGACCCACTAATTGACTTACAAATGAAACTCTGAACAAGGCTTTGAATCCTGAGCCAGAGGAAGCAAGAGAGACGAGCTGTCAGGAGCTATTTATTGGCACTACATTTTTCCAGCAGTGGAAAGACTTTTGCTGCAAGATGTCTCAATCCTTGTACAAATGTGATCTCCCAGCTCCCCCATTCTCCCTCTCCTTCCTTTCCCTCAGTCCCTGTTTGGCTCTGCCTTCACCACCCAGAGCAGTCACTGTTGGAGGTAAACCTTGCTCAAGTGGGTTATAAAGGGGTCAAGAGGGGCCCATTCCTCCTGGGGGAACTGCCACAGGCTGGGGAGCAAAGCAAGGCCTGAGACAAGGACCAGAACAGAGTGAGGGGAGGATCCAGGTGCTATGGGAGCACCTAAGGGAAGTGAGGAGAGCTGACTCCCTCCACATACCCACCATGTGGCCCAGCCACCTCCATCCACGGGCAGCCTCACCTGCAACCATCAGGGTGAAGTCGAAACCCTTCTTCACGGATTTCCGGTGGACCTGGTTCGGCAGAGTGGCAAAGCCCACGTACTGCTTCTCATGGTCCTGCAGGGCAGAGGTGGATGGCAGCAGGTCAGGGTGTGCCACCCCTTCTGCTTGAGCCTCACACAGTGACGGGGAGTTGGACTCAAAAAGCCCCTGGGGCAGAGCCAAGGGCTGGAGGAGAGGCCGGTCCCTGCCCTGGCAGCAGTGCAGGGCGAGGCACACACCTCCTCTGGGCTCAGGGACTTGGTCCTTCCCACAGGTGAGCACAAAGGGACATTTCCCAGCCACAGCCCTGTTTGGCCGCTCTTCCGACAGCTTCCCAGCACAGAGAGCACAAGGGAAAAGGCACATCCCAGCATTCCCACCAGAGAGCACATCCAGGGCTGCTGCTGACAGACAACCTTCCTAACTCTTTGCTTCTTCTGCAGTCACAGGCTCCCTTCACAGCAGGGTCACCAAATGCCACCTTTCCCCAGGTCATTTCCACACCCCTCCCTCCAGAGGCACGTGTGCTACATGATGGAGAGCTCTGTAATTAGCACCCCGGGGCTTGCAGTGTCCTGAGCTATGTCTAGAGGATGGTACACTTCTGCTTCAGCTTGACCTGAGAGGGGATTATTTCTTGCTGTGTCACAGCCACTCCTGGCTGAATAAGAGGAAATCCTGAGTAATCTCTTGTGTTATTTCTGAAGAGACCAAAGTTCAAGGAGCATGGGAAGTGGAAGGATGCGGAAATATTGATAATAGAACTAAGATGATTCTGGTGAGGATATTACATTTAGTATTACTGGCGTGTTACCTACCACCCAACCACCCCCCAGACACAGCCCCTTGTCACTGAGCACCCTCTCACAGCACAAAATCCTCAGGCACCCCACAAGCACGGCACATACTCTGTACAAGCACACTAAGCCATTCACAAATGTCTGAGCTAGAGACATGATAGACTCCACTTTTCAACATCGCTGAATATCATCATACCACTGGGATTCACACCACAGACATATCCACAGAGCCAGGAGCTCCTCAAAACAGGCCCTAGCTCCTATTCCATGGATGCCTTCAAGCACACGACTGTCCTCACCCGTTCTCCAGGCACAGCAGGGAACACCTCTGTTCGTAAGTTTAACTATATCCGTTCCTGGGCCACACACTCAGAGAAACACAAAGTACGATCCAGAGTGCCGAGCTTAGGGCAATGCTGACTTGCCCCTATTTCCACACTGCAGGTGGGCAATGTAGTTCTCAAGCAGCTCTCTACAGCTGCATGTCCACCTGTGTGAGAATCCCTGGGCATCCTCAGTCAGACAGAATGCGAAGTTCCACTGGGGACATTGAGCAGGGAACACAGAGAGTGTCCTCCTCCCAATTTATGGCTGCTCTGGAGCTGCTCACTGAGATGGAAGAGATATGGCTGACAGCCATCGTGGCCCAAGGATTCTGTTCTTTAGCACTGTCACTACCTTCCAGCAGTTGAGGTTTGGTTTGGGTCTGAAACTTGGTCATTTTAGCCCTGAATGAGTGTGGATTCTGATCTCCCTCACCTCCCATAGCTGAAGCAATGTTGTTTCCCCACTCCACAGTCCAGAAAGGCAGGAGGGGACAGAGAAAATGAAATTAGAGAAATGGGGAGAATTAGAGAGTACCCAAAGTGCCCCACTGGCAGCTGTAATGACTGATCTAAAAGGCAGTGACATCCCGGGCAGCAGTGCAGCGAGCAGCAGCGAGACCCCCGGGTGATGAGCGATGGCAGCTCTGACGAGCTGCACGCAGCAAAGCAATGCCTGCCTGGGGGACACCACAAACTGCACCCAAAGGGCTCAGGAAAGGGCAAACGAGGTGTGCAAAGCAGAGTGAGAAAGGTAATAATGGCAAGGTCACAAAAACAAGGAAGAAAAGACTGCTTCCAGCCTCTGTCCCTCAGTACCAGAGCTGTCTCCCAGCTGCTTCACTTCCTGGTAAACCACATCCATGAGCACAGCCAAAGTGGACACGGAACAGCCAACACCTCACAGTAAAAGGTCCAGTGTTTCCCAGCAAGCACCACAAATATACAACACACTTCTCTTTTGTGCTTCTCCTGCCCTGATCTTTACCAGACTTTGGAAAGAGATCCATCACCCGCTCTTCTCCAGTGACTTGACGTGTGAAGCAGTACTAGCAATGCGCTAATGAAACCATAGCTGAGGCGTGGGGTGTGTTTCTCTTGTTTTGTTTGGTTTTTAACCTAGATGACTAAGGGCTGACAATGGAGACACTGGGGAGCTGTGCTCTGGTGCAACTCCACTTACTTCTGCCAGGTGTAACTGGCTGAACCTGATCTCTCATTTCTGTTCAGCCCAACCAAGAGAGCGTGGATTTGCTGTACCTCTGATTGCCTCCCCATAGCTCTGTGGAATCATGATATCCAAAACGAGCAAATCCCAGCTGGTGCAGGACACTGCCTTTTACCCACGACTCATGCAGCCATTTCCCTCACAGAAAGGAAGGTCAGTGCTGAGTGCAATACCAACAGAAGAGCTTCCCTCGCTATGGGAGGCAGCCAGACCTGTGAGGGAAAAAACCCTGTCCCCAGCCATGTCGTCATCTGACCAGCCATGG
The DNA here is from genome assembly GCA_013397815.1 of Aleadryas rufinucha. Classification (NCBI taxonomy): domain Eukaryota; kingdom Metazoa; phylum Chordata; class Aves; order Passeriformes; genus Aleadryas; species Aleadryas rufinucha. Next base: position 144,386 of record VZTH01005066.1, read on the forward strand.
ACACACTGCAGAGCCCCATCAAAGGTGAAGGCAAGAGATGCAAGTGGGAGTTGTGAGGAGGGTTCCCCTTCTTATAACAGCCCTCTCTCAGGAACGGCAGCGTGGCCTCTGCACCAGCCTTGACTCGTGGTTCTTCACATTCACTTTAAGACAGTGTCTGCCCCTACCCCAGCCATATTTGGGCACTACGACAGGCATGTACCACCACCTCTGCCAGCATGGCAACATCAACATGGCACTTAAGGAGCCCAAGTAGCCTCCTGAGCCTGGTGTGTGCCTTGCTCAGAGCTCTACACCACTCACCACCTCCAGGTACTATGTGCAGAGGAACCATGCATGGGGTGGAGAGGCCTGGGAGGGCTACTGACAGAGACAGGGGCTTTCTGGGTTATGAAAAGCTAAAATCCATTAATTAGATGAGAGGCTTGAATGGAAGGAGTTCCTAAATGCGTCAGGGCCCCCTCCCCATGCTCTTGACCCTCACAAGCCAGGTCCCATCAAGCTGACAAAAGCCAGGACAGCTGGTTCCTGCACTGCGCTTCCCTTGCCAGCTCCAGCTGTCGGGAAAGGGCCTCAGCCAGCCAAGCCAGCAGCACTCTGGCACGAGGAGCCCCTCTCCCACCGCCTGCTCCATGCTGCTGCCTTTGTTCCTGCTGGCATCCCGCTACCACGTGCCTGGGAACGTGCCCCACACCACTGCTGAAGCCACCAAGAGCTGTGGCCAATCTTTGGGACCCTGTCACAAACCAAAGCACCCCAGGCCAAGCAAAACACACCCGTACTCTCCTTTGGCAAATGCTCGCTGGTTCACCAGACATTACAGCAACACGTCACATCCTCTCATCCCCTAAAATCCGGCTGAGGTGGCCAGGGCTCCCTGGCAGCCAGTGCTCGTCCTGGGAGTTCAAGCCAAGCAACAAAGCCCTGTGTGGGTTCAAGCTCTGTTCCTGTTGGGGGTGTAGAAACATTCAGGATCTGTTGCACAGAGAGTATCCTGGTACTGAGGCATTCACAGGGCTGTCTGTACCTCCAAGGCAAAGCACAGCCTCCATCACTCCTGTCCTTCCCAATTCCCTCCTCACATCTCTGGTGGATGCGCTGTTTAAACCAACCCAGATCTCACGTGACTTCACCATTCAGCCTGGGGATAAAAGGGACCTTGCTGGGTATATTCAAAAGGGCTAAAATTAAACATCATGGGACCAAAGCAAATTTGAAGAATAGTCCCTATCAGGGTCTGGAGCAAACTGCAGAAATGATGGAGCTGTGCTAGGACCCTGGCGCCTCTGCCTCTGCTTCTTCAGGGGGAAGGGGCCCTCTCGGTGTCACAGCACTCAGCACAAGCCATCCAGCCCCCTCGCAGGCAGCCCTTCCTCCAGCCTTTCCCCCGCGGCCAGGCACGGCCGCCACATCCGCGTCTGCACGAAGCAGCACAGCCCAGCCCTGGAGGAGAGGCAGACCCTTTGCTTCCTTTCATTGCAGAAAGCTGCATAAATTCATAGCACAAACAGCCCCCGAGGCATCTGCCACGGACATCTGCTCCTCGGGCCTGGGGCTGAGCACAGGAGTATCGGCAAAACCACTCGCCCACCAGCATTTGCTGAAGAGAAGGAACCCGGCCAGCAAAGCACAGCATTAGGATACTGTTAATTAACACAAATCGGACTGCGTGTGGGCACACATAGCGCTGAATCCTGCCGTGAGCACCCCCAAGCACGCACACGCCATTCAGACAGGGAATCACTGCATGGCATAACCGCACGAAAGCGTCGCGCATCTCCCAGCTGCCCACCGCGCCCCTCGGCCCTGCGCCCGCGGGGGCTGCTCCCCTCCTTTGTGTGCCCTCCGTCCCTCCCTTACCGGCGTCTTTCCGCTCCTCTGCTCCTCAGAGGTCTCATCTTGTGCTGCGCGCGTCTTCTCGGGCACCATCCTCCCCCCTCCTGTCCCCGCTGCTCCCCGGCTCGCGCAGTGCTATAAATACATCCCTGTACCTTCAGCTTGCCTGGGTGGCTTCGCTGTGCCTGCGTCCGGGGAGACAGCAGCCGCTCCACTAACCGCTCCTGAATAATGATCGAATCCATAACCGCGGCTGGCAGGACGGACGGACAGCCACCGCGGGCCAAGGGAAAAAACCCCAACCCATGTGTTCCCTCCCAGCCTTCGCTAAATCCATGCGGCAGCCCCCCCGCCTACGCGTGCACACACACGCAGGGCTGGCTCGGCTCGCCTCGGTGCCGAGGCGAGGCGAGGAGGAGAGCCGAGGAGAGGCGAGGAAAGGCGAGCAGGCTCCCAGGCAGCTGCCCGGGATTTCCTGCCTCCGCCTGTGCCGCGGGAAGAGCCTGCCAGCGAGGACAGGACAAAGGCCACCGCGGCCGCAGGCCAGAGGCGATGTCTCTCGCCCCGCCAGTGTCCCGCGGAGAGGCTGTGCACGTACCGGATGCTCTCCCTGCCATAAGTCTGACTCCGCATGACAGATGGGCCTATTCAGCTGGAGGATTCCTTATATATCGTGCCTGACGCAGCCGAGACAAAGGTTTGCTGGAGGAAACCTGCTCTCAGCAAAAATATGCTGCTTCTGGCTGTGTGGGTGAAGGTCTCCAGGGTCCACAAAGCCCCCAAAAAGCAGGGTTCAAATATAACCCCCAGATCCTAGTCCTGGTTAACGTGGATCTGTTTCCACGTGGTGCAGGCTGATCTGTTGTCTAGTCCAGGCTCCATTGCAGCCTCATCTCTGAATCCAATTGGAATAGCAGCAGATGCATTCTGGATCTTACAGCAACCATTCAAGCTCTGCAGATGTTTCAGAATAAGGAAGTATCTGCGTGTTCATTAAGCAGACAAACCCAGCCCAGCAACAGCGCTTCACACCAAAAAAGTCGTTCACATCTCAAGTCTGGGTTCCGAACCTTTCTATAAAATATGCCTTCCAGCTTTTCTGTGCAGCCATAGAAACTGAGCAGGAATTTATATAAAACAGACAAAAGCTGCTAATTTCATATAATTACACCATTCTGGAAACTGGGGGGTTAATACCACAGCATGTATAATGAAGTGACAGGAGATGACAGCACTGGTGCTGCTGGAGGAACCTGTCCCTTGCCCCACAGGTTCCTGAGCAGCTTTCTGCTCACCAATGGGAAGGACACAGGCTGCAGCCATACTCCTGCCTCGCTCTCAGCCAGAGCTCCTGCTGCTTCTCTGGGATCTGCAGGGCTCCAGCAGTGGCTCTACAGAGTGCCAGACCAGCAGGGCCTGCCCTGGTCACCTTGGGCCACAACCCAAGTACTGCCTGACATCAGGTTGTGTTATAAAGTACTGAGTCACTGTAAGGTCCAGTGGCCTGAAGTCTGGGAGCAGCTGTGAGTGTGGAAAGGAAAGAAGAGGGGGAAAAAACCCAGTGTTTTACCTATGCTGCCATCCTACAAGCTAATGGAAGGTGATGTCAGAAGCTGCAGGTACGAGGTCCTAAAGGCTGATGAAAATAAATGGAGGAGAACTGGGAAACACTCCCAGAGCAGGAAAACTCCTGCCATACAACAGCTGTCATACCACATGCATGAAACCCTTCTCCAAACCACCCTGCTCTGCCAGCAGCATCCTTAATTACACCCACAGAGTTTTGTTCCCAGTTGCTCCTGTGTGTAGCAGTCAAGCAGAAGGCCTGGACTGAGATCGAGGTGTGGCAGGAATTGCCACTGCTCAGAACACGTCCCTGTTTGGCAGCTCTGCCCTCACTCTGCAGCATTGCTCCATTCCCCAGGGAGCTGACAGCCCTACACTGGTCAGCCAGCTCAGTGGTAGGTCAGGCCATGCTCATGACACCTCTTCTTCCTCCTAGATTCACCTAATCCTTGCTTTCCAGGACTGAGAGACTCTCCCACCAGGGTCTCCAACTTGCACACAACTCAGGAACAGTGACAGCACCACGCTGCCTGCACTGGGCAGCAAGAGCAATGGCTTGTGGCACACCCAAGGTGCATCCAAACCTTCTTAAGATAACAGGAGGTTTCACCAGTCCTTCCACACCATAAACCACAATAGCTGCAAGCAAACCCCCTCCAACTGCCATGAATTCTCATGGTTTGGAAAACCCTTGTCTGAGGGCCACAGGCCACATGGCCACCACAAGCATCGTCCAAGGGCACATGGAGACATGCTGTGTCCCCACGAGCCCACTGCACCAAATCAGAGCATTCTTTTGAGCTGGGATCACAGATGAAGTCAACAATGATTTGGTTGCGACAAAACCACAGTGTTGTTCATGGCCCCAGGAGCTGTGCTGACAGTGCAGAGAGGAACAAGAAACTACTGTCTCTGAGTGCCTTGAGCTCTCACACATCACACATGCTCTCAGGACTGGCAGCCAGGGAGGAATTCCAGTCAGAAGGATAAGCCTGACAACTCAGAGAGCATATTAGGAAAAGAAACGGAAGAGTAGGTCTTGGCCACAGAGATCATCTTAAGGCTGAGTGGCCAATGCTATGGGCTTCCAAAATGCTGGAGGATGGTTGACTGGTCCCAGACTCAGCCTCTCCTGTCCCTCCTAGAGATGCTCACTTTGCATCCTCAGAGTCACCAAACCATAAATGACAGACTTGTTTGTGTCCCTCAAGATGTGCCATATGACACACCCAGAGCTGTTGGCTCAGACTGGTCTGTGTCCAAACTTCCCAAAGACAGCCAAGCCAATCTTGTTTTGCCCCTGTCCTTTCTGATCACACTCCTCTGTCCATACAGCCCCTAGAAATGCCCAGAGTAAATCTTGGTTTGCTCCTCCAACAAGAAATCTGATGTACCCCATCCTTAAAAGAAAAAAAACCAGCACACAGGACATCTCATGTGCAGCGTGCAGCAGAGCTCAGCAGGGAAGATCTTGGCACTTCCAAGATCTACAGCAAATCCAAAGTGTTTTCTTCCACTGGCACCTCTAAGCTCCTCTCCAGGCAGGCGCCCGCAGCAGTGGCCCGGGGGTCAAACGGGCTGCAGGATCCAGGTTTCTGAGTGTCACAGCAGAGCTCTGCCCAGCCCCAACCTGCCAAACAGTCAGCAAGGGCAACACAGGCTTGGGGTGCACCAAGTCCTTCCCACCTCACAGACCAGCTCTTCTTTGTCAAACTGTGACAGCAGAGAAGTCCCCCACCTGCAGGGGAGCTGTTTTCTGCCAGAGATGCTGTGGCCTATGGACTGCAGTGCTCAGGCTCCATCCTTGGTGAACAACCAGGAGCACATCATGGAAGGAAAAATCTTCAGCCTGATCTAGGCAGACACTCTTGAGCAGCACAGAGCCAGGCAACAGGATCCCACCAGGGATGCACCCAGCTAGCCTGGCCTCCATGGAAGAGTGGTGAAATTGCATATCCATGGCTTGGCAGGGCCAACACAGTCACGTAATAACAGCATTTATGCTTTTTCCTCTGAAGCAAATGAAGCTATTTTCAGAATTCCCCACAGAAGGGAAATTTTCTTCCTGGATGTTTTCTAGGACGAAGGGAAGGGCAGTTCCAGAGAAGCTGTTTGCTCAAGCTGAACAGGAGCAGCAGCAGGCAGCAAACCCATTCCCAGCTTGGACCAGGGCAGTGGAGGCTGAGGAACAGCAGACATCCTCCATGCAGGTGCATAGGCGGGAACCTCCAGGGCTCAGTTACTGCCTTCTTCTCCTGCTGCCTTCTCTCCCACTATAAGGAATGTCAGTGCTGACTTCAGACAGATGAATCTCACGGGTATTGCAAGATCTGAACTCTGCTGCTCCATCACCAGCAGAGCTGCACACTCACCCTGAGGCTCCTGCTGACCTGATCCAAGGGAAAAAGCCTTGCTGATCTAAACTCTGATGAATAATTTAACCTCGAACTTGCAAGCAAGGCTCCATGTAAGTGGCTTCTGGGAGCCACTTCATCAGAGCCCTGATGCTTTAGCGAGGCTTCATCCTGTGATGCTCAGGAAAAAGCAAGATACCAGACAAGAAATGCAGAAATCCCAAAGCACAGGATTAATCCCCTGTATGTCCCGTTCCACAAACACAATCTGCACAGCAACCAGATATCATCTTTTCTTTTACCTATCCCACAGGTCAAACTTTAATTTCTGCTCAAGGGATCGCTGCTTTGTCACATAATCCCTCCAGAAATCTATCAAATTCCATTTCAAAGGTATTTATGCTCCCTGCTTCCACTTGAAGTGCCTCGTGCTTCCCGAGAAGCACTGTGTGACTCATGCCATGCCTCCACTTCCAGCTCTTAAAAAGGAGCGACGACCGTAATTTGCCTCTTGCTTGTTTAAACTCGTGACTTGCTCTGGAGCGAGTTCACAGCACTTCTCACACCCAGCTCCTCATTTAGGATAATCTGCACGATATAACAAGCTGGGCAGACGTGAAGCTGGCTGGATGCCTTCCAGCAGCCCCTCGGTCGCTGCCCGCTGCCCTCCGCGGGAGCAGCCGCGCTGCGGTACCGGCGCGTTCCGCGCGAGGGAGAAGCCGGCCCGCGCAAGGGCCGTGTCCGAGCGGGGAGCGCCCAGGCGGCTTCCCTGGCCAGGGCCACGCAGAAATCAACGTGCAGGTCAAACCTGCTGCCCTCGCTGCTTCCTCCGATTGCGAACGCATTCCTTAGCACAGGACAGAGGTTTCCAAATTTAGCCTGTTAAGACAGAAGGAGAAACCAGGTGGTGCAGGAAGGTCTCGGCAGTGAGACTGGTGCGGCAGTCTCGGCACTACTGTTGTTCATCTCTCCCTCTGATTCATCCTCCAGCTCTGCAGCACAAATCAGGCTTAAATAGATGCCCGGCTTCTCATCTCAAAGCTACAGCTGGGAAAACCAGAGAGAGGCAGAGCAGAGCCCTGCCAGCTCTGGGAAGCCAGGAACAACGTTTGGGAGACAAACAGTAGGTACACATTGCCCTGGGGCACAGAAGCTGGCTGGGCTGAGAGCGGTTTGGTGGAAGAGGATGGAAAATAATGGTGATTTATCCTCCGTAATGGAAAGGCACTGCTTCTTCCAGCTCTCAGGTTCTCCATCCAAATGACAAGAACATCAATTTTGGAAGTTCTTGATGCATGTTAACATACACGAATAGGAAAAGACTAGGGACAGGATCCTACAGAAGGTGCAGTTTAAGTTACAGGTAGTGGTCCCAATCCTGCGATCCTTACTCACCGAGTAGTCCCTTTGAAATAGAGACGACTGCTCACGTGAGTAAGGGATGCAGGATCAGGCCTGTCTACCAAAGAGGCTGAATCCTGAACCGGAGAGGACATCACGGCCTCTGAGCATTGTGAGACACCCACGCCTGGTCCAGCAGGAGCTAATCCAAGGGCATCACAGGGGAAGACAGTCCAGGCTGGGGCACCACACCTGCAAACAGCACGCTGAGCGGAGACCATGGAGAGCAAGGCAGTGGACAAAAAAGATGCTCCACTCAAGCAGAAATTCTCCTGATTCATTCCCAGTTCACCCATCTCACGGATACTCCCAGATCAGCAAGGAGATCCTTTTTAATCCCGCTGTCCTCCCAGCAGGCTCCTGAAAACCATATTGGGAGAACGAAAGCCAACTGTCTTGGGTGAACTCCCAACCTCTGTCTTCCAACTACAATTAACATAACTTTAGGAGTAGCTGATGCCCACAAGAGAGGAGAATAAGCCCACTCAGCTCACCAAATAACTTTAAATTCCATTAATTAAGGGGTGAAAGGCAGCTCTCTAAAGCAACCTTCAGTTCTGGGAGGCACCCAAGAAGAGAAAAGCTGGCCTCAGACTGTGTGAGCAACAACCCCAAAATGCTCTGCAGAACAAGGAGGTAGAGGCACCTTCTCCTTCCTAGGGGGTCTCCTGCAAGTCTCCCGTCAAGCACTCAGAGGCCAAGGCTCCAGCCACACACCCTCCCTTCCCTGCTGTCAGCTGCCCCAGCACACTCAGTAACATGAAGCAGAGTCCTTGTGCACATTGACATGGCAGAGGCACACAGGGACCTTCACCTTCCTTCCCTCCCTCACCCCTGGGCTTGCAGCCCCAGCCCACCTGATCGAGATGAGCCTGCTGAGAAGGAGCCACGCACTCACCCTTTGCACCAGCACAGCTCTGCCTGTGCTCCACCTCCATCTCCACACACCACAGCCGTACCTGGCTGCGAAGTGCCGTCCCTCGGAGCCTAGCACAGGCCAGCGCTCCTGGTGAAAGCAGCTGTGTGCCTTCCAGTCTCCCCCGGCTCACTGTGATGTGTGCTGGACCATCTGCTATCCCAGAGGGGACCCCCAGGAGCCCATTTCCCAGCCCTGCCATAAAAACAGTCTGTGCAAACGTCACTGCCCACATCAGGCTGCCCAGGGCTGGGCCCTGTGTCGGGACTAGCATCTGTCTTTGCAGATGGATAATTAGATTCCATTTCCATTTCCTTTCTCCTCCTGATGGTTTCTCTGGCTGGCAGTTCCCCCACAGCCCTGCACAATCCAGCAGCATTAGTCAGAGGGAAATTCTGCTCCCTTCTTCCCCAGGATGTTGTTCTTGGTTCAATATAAACAGCAGAATGAACTGCACAACGATTTGAGTGCTTCATTGCAGTAGCATTTGTCCTTTTCAGCCTGGCAAACAGGCTTCCCTCCCATACCTGCACCCTGCCCCTCTTCCCCAGGTGACACAGAAATCACAGCGTAAATTCAGTGAGTGTGATGTTGTCGGCTAATTGGAAGCAATTAGCTAATCACCAGGAATAAGCAATCAGCTGGACGGGGGTTGCAGCACACCTCCATCTATGAGCAATGGTGCCAAACACTCCTTTTGGGCAGGGCCTAAAGAAGCGTACCTGATTCTCAGCCATGGTGTGAGATGCTCTCAGAAAAAGATCATAACACCCTCCTGTAGGAAACCTGAGGAAGAGATGGAGCAATGATGAAATTGGGGTAATTTAACACAGAGCTGTCTCTCAGAGCTCCCAGAGAAGGGGAGGATTGTGTGCCCAGATGAAGTATCCAAAGAGATCCTCACTGAGCATACAAGATTGTCTGTCCTCCCCTGCCACTAAGAAGTGGCTTTCTGGGAAGCAGTACTGATACCTGAAGCCCTGATGGTTGCACAAGCAACCCCAAGACTGCAGAGATGCACAGACACATCAGCTCCACCTGACAGAGAGGACTTACTTATCCTACTGGGATCCACAACTTTCCCACAGCTTCCCCTTCACAGGAGATGTACAGACTGAAGTGTTCAGAGACAATCGGTCAATTCTGTCCTCTTGTACCCCGTGACATCCTGTGTTCTCCATGGGCAATGTCCTGAATCCATGCAGAGCATGGACCTCACAGCCCTCCACTACAAACCATCGAGACTTCCAGCAGCTCCGCATCCCTGCCTGGGCTAGGTAGCTTCTATTCTGCACCTGGCTGCAAAATCCAAACTGCTGCCTGCTCCATGCAGGGGGCTTTGAAATGCCTTTCAGAAGATTCCAGGAGCTTGCAGCTGACTCTCTCCCCTGTGATCCAGGCCAGCCCACTGCTGGCTGCCCACCAAGAGCTGGATGGAGCATTATCCAGCTGTGCCAGGCTCGCAGGCCACGAGGCTGAGACACTGCAGCCATTGAGCAGTCAGTGCCCCTTGCACCATTTGCAGCCTGGCCAGGCTTCCCAGGGCCTGGCACCCACCGGTGCCCGTGCCGGATCACGGCAGCAGCGAGGCGCGGTGCTCCCGAAGGGCATCGCAGCCCCGGCTGCCCAAGGAGGTCCCCAGCACAGCTGTGGTGTGGGCCACCAACACAGCTGTGGGACCACCCTGGCAGATACAGAGCCTGGCACTTTGCCACATGAATGAAGAAGAAAAGGTAAGGGCAGCAAGGCAGCTGGGGACCAGGATTGTTCCCCACTTGCCTGCAGTTGTGCAGCCATCCAGCATTCACATCAGCTCCTTGTACCCTGCTATCGCAGACACTGAGGCCGTGCCTGGGGGGGAGCTGTCAGAATAATCAAAAACGGAATCAAGAAATGCTTTCCAACACCTTTCTCTCCCCTTCTCCATCACCTACTGGCTCCAGCAAACACCAAGCCTGGTTACACCTTTGCTGCACAACTCACCACTTCCCTGTGCCCTGCAGTGTGACTGGAGAGTCACATTTTATGTGATGATGGGAGAAAACTTCAAGTCACTGAACATCTAAATCAAACTGTGCTGTCAAAGGGAATTTAAACAAAGTTTCTTCCAAGCTTAAGAGTAATAGTCAGTAACTGCTGAGTGTTGCTTCTCCTTATCAGGGAGATGGTGACCAGTATGGCAAAAATAAGACTAGTTGGTCTGAGTTTGTAGTGAAACAGAGCAAAGGACCTTGGATGAAGAATATCTGGCTCAGAGTCTCAGCAGGGATTGTGTCAGATACTAGAGGGCTCCCCATGCCCTTCCATAGTACAGGTGTGAATTGCAAGGTCTGGAACCCACAGTAAGGATGACCACACAGATCATTTACCAAGACTGATGGACACTGACAGGTCCCAGTGGCTCTGCAGTACCCAGATGAACACCCTGCAGGACACAGCACAGTTTGCCGGGCTGGGGGTCAGCTCAGCAGTCTTGGTGCTCTTGTACAGAGGGGCAGTAACAGGCACCCCAGCACAGAGCTGAGAGCCAGCACACCCCACCAGCACAGCAGCCTTGTTTGCTTCAGTCCAGCCCCAAACTTCATTAGCAGCTTTGCAGCAGTGAGAGATTCCTACTAACCGCTGAGATGGAGCCATCTGTTTCCATTTATGTGCTGGCTCACAGGAGCAGCTACACAGCAAAGAACTCTAGAGAGGGTTTGCTCTCTTGAGCACACAGGGAGTGAACAGCCAGCCATTGGGACAGAGGCTGAATTCACCCTCCTCAGTGACCTAATACCTCCCTTCTGCAAAGTGAACACCTGGGAGGCACTGCAGCCATCCCCCTTTGATTTTGTGACCAAGCTCCATCATATATCCACCTACAGGCCACTTCCCTGAAGGCACAGAGGACTTGCTCCCACGTGCAACTACACCAAATTACTGCTCTGCATGGCACCACAGCAGAGGAGGGATTGATAAAGCTGTTCCCACATCTGTTGGCCTGCCCTCTCAAAGCCAAAAGGAATCTGCCACTGATAAGCCAGGATCCCTAAATTAATAGCTACCAGGCCCTCTTCTTTTCCTGCAGAAATCATGTTGTGCAAAGAAACCTTTACCCAGACACCTTTTCCATGCATTCATTTTTATGCACACGCTGCTTGGGCCAACCATGTACCCAGCTGTAAAATGTGCTAGTGGTGCCTGTGTAGCACAAAAGCACAGAGAGTGGAGATGAAAATGGCAGCAGGTATCATGGGAGAGTCTAGGCAGCTTCCAAAAACAGTAGGAGGAAGAAAGGGATAAAAACTGGGGACACCCTGTGTGGGGAGGGCTACAGAAGTATTGGTCCTGCCTGACAGCTGAACTTTGGGACGACTTTGCCACCTTGTTTTACCAGTCACGCCTGCTTTGGGAGGGCAAATAGTCTTCTTGCTCAACAGGAGGTTTCATACTATAAAACAGATTGCTTAATTCTTGGCAGTTTGTGTTCAGCAACTACCCTTTTCCTGTGTTTGCTGCTTCCTCTCCGAGTACACATTTTTTGAGAGCCAGAAGAGTCATTATGCTCCTCTCAGCCTGCCCATGGGCCCTGCAATTCCCTTCAGAGATTCATTCCGTTTGGAAGAGCCGGTGCCTGTGGTGGACTCACAACAACAGCAGAGAGCAGCAGAACATGTACTAAGTTCTCCTTTCCTTCACAATAAAATCTTCCTAGTCTTGACTGGAGAGAGTAGAACTGAGTGTTCCTGGAGAACAGTGCTCTTAGGTGAGAAAGGATGGAATACCAGGACATAGCATGAACAAAGCACAGCAACAGTAAGACCCTGTGACACTGCAGTAGCAGCAACCGGCTGGACAAAACTGCCACAAAACCAAAATCCTAAAGCATCCTACACAGCTTCATGGAGGGATCCTTCCCAACATGATCTTGTCCTACTGCCCCAATCCCATCACCAGCTTCTCTGCCCCATTGTGTTTTTGATTATCTCACCTCCAACCGTACCCCTCTGGAGAGGGCAATTCTGGATCACTTGGCAGGCTCCACCACAGCTCAGCCCCACACCAACATGGCACTGATGCTGCAGCCAGAGGTGGGAGAGCAGCCAGACCTCAGGTCCATTCTCAACAGTTGGGAAAGAGCTTTCTCTAAAGTGTATTCTCCTGTACCTCATGTGGCTGGTGTAACAGCCCGAGCACAGGAGCTTCCCTTGCTTCTCCAATCTGCCTCTGCTTTGCTATCACATACTGTCAAGCTGTCCTGCTCAGCCCTGCTCCTCTGAAATCTTCTGAGGAGACATTTCTCCTCAAAGCTCCAGATAGAGTGACATTGCCATCCTGGTCCATTACAGCCCCGTCCCAGTCACCCTGAGGCCGCTCCCTGGGACTTCATACATTGCAGAGAGCACACACAGCTTCAGGCCACAGAGCACAGGGCTGCTGAACCTGAGAGACCAGGGGAGTCCTGCCTCCTGCAGTTCCCAGCCCACCGGGCAGAGCTCTGCTCAGGCAAGCAGGATCTGCTGCCAAGACCTCCCCCAGTGAAGGAAGAACCAGTGACCCTGCCCTGGCTCAGGGGAGGCCCTGAGCAGCACAGCAGGGCTGGGCACAGAGCCCTGCATTACCATCCCAGCTCCAGAGCTGACAAACCTCCCACCAGAGGCAGCGCCTGGTACAAAGCCTCATTTGTTCCCGACACACGAGCCCGCTCCAGGCTGCTGCCGGGACACATCTTTATTGTGCCCTCCTGACTTCGGCAACAGGCAAGGCTTGGGGATAATGGTCCCTTTCTGGGATGCTGCTGGGGCTCACACACAGAGGCTGCAGATGCAGGGGGCTGCCAAGGTCCTGAGCCCTGCCAGGCAGCCAGCGCTGGCACCATGCGTCAGTCACCACTGATAGCAGCACAAACCTCTCTTGGGGCTCCACTGACCCAAACTCCTTCTCAAAGACATGGCAGAGCTCCTCTGTCACCCAGCCAGCGCCAGTCACCTGTCACTGCACTTCAGTGTCATGGGTGCAGCTGTGGAATGCTGAGCAGAGGGGAAAAAAGGGACATTTTTAACACAAAATCCTTGTTTGTCCACATACTCTGAGATTGTTTCATCACGTACAGGCATGAAGACAATTCTGAGGCAGGAAGGAAGAAAGTGGGACTGCAAACTCTTGTCCTCACTGTGACATAGTCACAACAGGATTCATTTTCAGTCCCTGCTTCCAGTGCAAGAGGGAAGAGGGGCAGGAGGGCTGGAGAAAGTCTCTTACTAGATCCCACAGTTAAACTCTCCCTATTTAGCAGTGGTGGGAGGGGAATTTATCTCCAAGAGTCTTGATGCCACCTGGGACAAGGCCGAAAGAAAAGCAAATTCTTCCAGTCAATTTATCCCCCTCCAATACTGCCTAGCCAGCTACAGGGAGTCTCTGCAGCCACACAGCCACAGAGACATGAGAAAAGACTGCTTTTATTTTCTCAGCCGTAGCCTGCCACAGCCCAGCATCTCTTCAGCTTGAGCTGGAGCCAGAAGACAACTAAGCTTAAGGGGAAGTGGCTGGACACCCCCACACAGCTTGTGAGACAGCACTTGGAAGCTGTCCTTTCTAAAAAACATGGACATTTACTGAAGTCCAGAGCTGTACCTGGCAGACCAGCTCCAGCATCCAGAATAGAGCTGGGCTTGCTGGACACCAGCAGAGTCCAAGGACTCCAGGCTCCAGCTGCGCAACAGAAAATCTTGGCCACCTCAAAATAGCAAACATCAAGGCAGGAGGAAGGGCCCTTTGCCAGGTCAGGAAGTAGAATTTTCTGTTAGCTTCTGCAAGTAGCATCTGTGGTCTCATGAGCTCCTCATCACTGTCTGGACCTGACATCCCAGCTGGCTCCCATCCCATGCTCCAGATCCTCAGATCTCCCAGATTTCTCACTGACATCTTGGCTCCTAAAAAGCAAAGCCTCCAGGAGGGTTCTGATGCCCTTTTCCACTGATCCACAGGGCCCTCAGATTCAAAGAACCCAGCAGGGACTCTTCCATCCATGCACATACCTTCAGCACCTTTCCACACAGCACATGATCACACAGGGTGTTTTCCATCTGGGCACAGCTCAGCACCCTGCAGGACCAGGCTGGACTTATCATCAGAAACTAACTGCTCAGATATGTGACATGTCCAGCTGTGTTTTTCAGACTCTGTTTCTCCTTCCTACTTCCCCCCACTCCAGCACGTAGAAAGATGAGAACAGAAAGATAAAAACCCCCACAGCCATCACTCACTTCCCACCCCCTTGCACAGCTGCACCCCTGGCCATGCCCAGAGCACCCCACTGGGCAGGAGGCACAGGGCTCTCCTGGACTCTCAGCCCCTCTCCTGCATCATTCAAAGAGCATCATAAGCTCTGGCTGGGCCCCCAAACACTGCTCCACCTCAGAGCTGGAGACGGATGAGGTCACCTCCAGTCTGAAATCACTTCCGTTCTCAAACTGCTCCCAAGACTGTGCCACAGATTAAAAAGAGTGGGATGGGTGGGGAGGGAAACCCAAACCAATGGAGCATGTTCCCCATTAAGAGCTCAACACTTCATTTATCTCTGCCTCCCAGTCGACTGCCATCCGAACCCTCCACCCTCCCTCCTTCCCCTGCAAGAACAAACCTGGCAGAGGCTGCTTTGAGTTAACAGCAGGGTATGGCACAAGCTGCACGGAACCACACTCGACCCCAAATCCAAACCCAAGCAGAGCAATGGGGAGAAATCACAGCTTGGTGTTGTCAGATGAGCTCACTGCTCTGCCTTGTCCCAGCTCCATCTGTTGACCTCCAACCACAGCAGCCCAACTCCATCTCCCCACACACACAGAGTGTTGGAAGTGGTTTGTACTGGCAACGCAGCACTGAGCACCAGCACCACAACCCTGTGGTTTCTCCAGCACAGCACCATTCTCCACCGTACAAGTGGGCCAAGGTGGCAGCAGGATTCTCCCACCTGGATCAGACAGCACAAATGCCTGAGGAACCAGACTGAGAAAGGAAAATGAAAATTCAGGTCACCAGCACAGGGCAGTCCTAAGGAAAAGAGCCTTGCAGTGGTCACACTTGGCCAGGAGAAACCAGACTGACAGTTTAGTGGCATTCTTTTAAAAACACATTGACCACAGATGAATCAGTGTCTCATTCTTGGAGGCCCTAACCTGACCACAGTACCCAGCAGTGCCTCAGGCAGTAACAGCCACCACACATCACTGTCATACACACACACTCCTACACAGTCATGGGTTTTTCCCCTCACCCCAGACTTTGCTCAACACAGGAAGGAACCCAGGTTTTGTGGGTCTCTTCCAAAATTCCCAGTCTCACTGCAATGGCAGCCATTGGATGGGGCCATTTTGTCAGCAAATTACAGCTGCTGTGATCCATACACTGTTTGGAATCCAATCCAGCTGCAGGCCATGCACAAGGCCTTGGCCTCACTGGTGACACAGCAGCCACTGGACAAAGCAATGCTGAGCACGACCCCACAGGGTGATATGAGCTATAGCAAATGCAGTGGAGAGAGGAACAAGGGGCAGAGCATGCTCAAGTGCAGCTATAGATCACATGCTGCATAATTTTAGACTTCCTTCAAGCAGATGGAAGACTGGATTGTGTGTGCTGCCAATCCTGTGACAGGTTCTTTGGCTCACACAACAACCTTGGGGCTGAACAGCAGGAGAAGTACAGCATGACTGCATCGCCCAGAGAGCACTTTACTCCTCAGCCTCTTTCCAGAGGTCAGCCCTGGATAACAACCAGTCAAAACTGCAATGAAAGTGAGACCTTTCTTTCTTGTGGGCTTCAGCCCTTCTAGAAGCAGTGGGCACCAGAGAAAGTAACCCCTCTCAACCCCTGGCACAAGGGACAGGCCTGGGCTGTGCAGATAGCTCCTCTTCAGCATAGACTAGGAATAAATACACTGCAGGCAAAAAGGTTTCAGCAGAGGAAGCAGCAGGCTGTTCCCACCTGGCTGCATTCCCACCAGCTTCTTTCTGCCAGTTTTGGCTTCACACCTGTAACTCAGTAAGATGCCAGCAGAAGTCATCAACACAGTGACAACCTGGTGGGGAAGTGACTGTCCAACAGCCAGGCTGCCTTGCTGGGGAGAGGAGCCACACACCTCCTACACAGCACTGCCTGCGAGTTCCCAGTGGGAGAGCAATGAGTGGAGCAGGGTGTGCTTCACACCCACTGCCCTGAGAAATACCAACCACTACGTGGAAGGAACAGGTCTGAAGCTGAACATTTGGGCTAAGGGGAATCCTGAGGCTCAAGTGTCTCTGGGAAGCTTTAGTTGTGGTGTGACTGACTCACAGGGGAGCACAGCCACTCCTTCATCAAAGTATGCTGTGTACCCCTAAAAATCATGGCCTTGAGACAGAAATGCCTCTAGACAGAGCTGTTATATCCTGGGCTTCAGTTCTGCCACCTCTAAGTAGAGAGAATTTCATTGCAAACACCCACATCTGCCCTGGCTGGGCCAGTGATGTCTGCTGAGCCCTTAAGGATCCAGTGCTGGAGAGCACTAAGGAAGGGTCATGCTCCTCACCCTGCATCCAGACACCCTGGAGAGCTCCAAGCCATGTTCTCTGTCCCCTGCAAAAGATATCAACACTGTAAAAGATAAGAAAAGATCTGCAAGAGCAAAGCCTGTGTGAGTTTTTCATGCTGTGACAAGTCTGGGTGAAGCAGAGACAGGCACATGGGAGCATAAGGCCTCAGGGCAATGCACTGCCTAGCTCCTCAGCCCTGGATTTGTCATCCAGAGAGGGGACTGCAGTCAGCTCCATGCTCCCAGGGAGCACATCCCTATGTCAGGGTGCCGAGCTGGAGCACAGAGGCGATCCCAGCAGCAGAGGGCTCGTGCTCAGCACACAAGACAACAGCCAGGCACACAGAGCAGGCAGAAAGCAGCACAGCCACTGCCATAAACAGTGACTATCCACTAGCCAGCTCCTGCCAGGGAGACACAGGAGGGCTTTAAGGAGAAGTCTGAAGGAAAATAAAGAGAACAATTTTCAAAAGAAGGTGGGACGAGGTTAAGAACATTAATCGGCAATGGAGCATCTCTGCTGAACAGATCCCTAAAATAGAAGCAGCATTGTAAAAGTTTCAGTTCCAATACAGAAACCAAAAGGTTAGATGGCTCTGTCACTCCTGAGCACAGCCATGATCCTTTCACAGAGCTTCGACTCTCACTGATTTTTTTGAGGCAAAGATGAAAGGGCCATTCAGAGAAGCCTGGAACATACCTCTTGCAGTATTTTCAGTTATTTTCCTTCACCAACCCCTTTCCTGGACCTAATCCATGGACCACAGCACATGAAAGGCAACTGTAAGCCTGGCACCAGGTGTGTAAATGCCGAGGCAGCAGCAGCCTCCTCACAGGAGATGGTGAGAGCTCTTGCTACACAGCAGCTTAGATCAGAGAGGGATGGTGGGGGGAGAGCAGTGACAAGGCTGCTCATCAGAGCCAAATTTATAAAAATATAGGAGGTATCTAGCTCCTCTCAGTTTCAAAGGAGTTGGGCACTTTCATCTGTATTAAAAGAAGGCTGGCCCTTGGCTCCTATTATTGCAAATTGCCTAAAAAATGTGCCTTTTAAATAACGACATTGTACAATGGCCTTTGTGGAAAAGCTCATGTTTCAGCCTATTGCCTTTCATCTCTACACCACCGAGCCAGCCCAGAGGCATGTGTCAGCTCCTTGGTTAATCCAGAATGTGCCGACAATTTCAGAGGCACTGCAAGCAGGATCGCCTAATTTGTGGCAGGAAGAGCCCACAGTTCTGGGCTGGCACAGTGGGAAACTGCAAGGCTGTGGTGCAGGAGAGGCTCCACAGACACCATTGCCATGCAAACACTCAATAACTCTGCCACCGTGTCCCAAGGTCCCATTGAACTTCATACTAGGAACAAGAAGATCAGAGCTGCTGTTATGATCTTCCCAAAAAAAGGCACTGGGTTTACAACCCAACTCTGCAATTTTGGCAAATCTCACCACTGATAATTCAGTATAAAATACTGCAGCAAGACCAGGCAACCCAATTTGACCAGGACAGATGTGGAATATGAGTCTTGTCCTGACGAGGTTTCAGGGATGATATTTTCTACTGCATTCAAGACTGCCATTTTGCCTCTCTCCTCATCAAAAATTACAGCCTTAGGAACAAACCTTAGCATCCAACCTGACTGCAGGAGACAGAGACTAAAGCCCTACATCTTGCAGAGGGTTATTAAAAGACAGACATTCAAAAGTGCATGCTCTACTCCTCCTAAAATCCTTTCCACCTTCAGATAACAATTTCTTCCCTGACAAACAGAAGGAGAAAGCAATCACAAAAGGTTAGTGCCCCCGGCTGAATAATTAGTGTCCTTGCATCAGGTGCACAGCCCAATCATTGAACAAAAGGGGTTCTCCATAACATCTGTTCTTTGCAGATAATATCACTGTGACACTGGTCTTCGCTGCTATTTCAGTCTTCATTTCCACTGTAAAGTTTATCCAGTCAGGGTCATCAATATACTCTCTACCTGCCCTGTAGCAAACTGTTATCAGCAACTCACTAATACAGTCCTGATTGTAAGGAACAGGTAATTGTGGAATCCTCCCTCCTGAGAATTTTTCCGTGGTGTTGCTGATTTCATCAATTTCTTTCTGGGCTTATCTGAAAATAACAAAAATTGTAAAGTACATGAGATGTAAGATGAGAGATGCTAACATAGCAGGCACTGGAACAGCAGAGTTCGTGAAGGTGTCACCTTTGAGATGATTACAGTGGATTTCTACAAGTCAGAATGAAACCAGATTAAAAAGATATTAGAGAAGACAGAAAGTCATTTGACTGTAAACGCTGTGGCTGTTGGACACACAAGGGGCAGCAACACGCAATGTTAGAAAGAACTTGGAAGCAATGGAGTGGAAAAAATTGCATTTGCTAGACTCTGTTTTCCTACGAGGCAACCCAAAGGAAATGGAAAGAGCTGTGTAGGTAAGGCAGAGCAGCGGGGCAGGGCGGGGAATGCTCCGCTCAGTCGATGGGTTAGCGGAGCGCCAGCACCCCCATGCAATGTCAGCTCAAGTGACAGCCACAGCAGGCCAAGAGTAATTCGTCACTTGCAGCCCTTTTTAAGGAGAACTGGGTGCGAAATCAGATTAGATACCCACGAATAGCTCTTGGGACTTGCAGCACAGCGTGAAGTCAAACCTTTATATGTTTTGGGAATCCAAAGATAACTATCTTCAAGCAAAGCCGGGAACCAATGTCACATGCAAAATGAGGAGGGGTTCTCTTGGGCTCCCAGCCTGGGCTCTGACTTGCCAGGCCAAACAGCAATCTCTTGGGATGTATTTTCTGGGATTTATTTTCTCAGATTTATTCTCTGTGTGGGTTCTCATCCCACTGCCCCTCGCAGGCTTTTCAGTCTCATTTATAAACCATTGCCTTGCAAATACAAAGCAAGACCTGCTTCCTCTTCTGAAGAAAACACATGCTGGCCTATTACTGCAGGATGCCAGCCAAGAGGTGGGTGGATGCCCTAATTGTTTTATTTTTTGAAAAATAATAAAAATAGTTATTTGTCATGAAGGAAAATCCCTAATCAGCGAAGGGACAAGCTCTAGGTACCCAAAATACATGGATTCACTGGAGCCACAAATAAGCTCAGCCGTCGAGCACACGCAGGGTGTCTGAGGAACCGAGAGCAGCGGTCTCGTCCAGATAGTTCCTGGACATCCACTGTCATTAATGCCATGATAAATGGGATCTGAGTCCTCCAAAATGCCCAGGATGTTCTGTGAGCTCTACCTTGCAGGGACATGATTCAGTACCAACTACACCCAAGTGCAAGATGCAGCACAGGAACAGCTCACAGGAAGAAGCATCCACACACTTCACAAAGAACCAGAAGATGGCTCATTAAGCTTTCAGCCTAACAAGCCCCATGATATCCCTCATTAGCAACCCCACGCACACACTGCACTGCTGCCACATGAGGGGCAGCTCCAATAACACCATCACTTGTTTACCAAGAGAACAATTCTGCTATTGCCTGACACCTGCCCATGACACTGTGAGCATGGCAGGAGCAGGGAGATGTTCAGATGACACTGGGCATTCAAACGAGGCAGCAAAACGCCTGGCACTGGCTGGAACGTCTGAGCAGCTGCTGAGGACCAGCTCTACCACCTCAAACAGAAAGGCTTTCACTGACATTAATGAGAGCTGCTGCAAATAATGCCATCCCACAGCTCTGAGATGGCAGGCAGCCTCTCCACTCGGGGACTGGCAGGCTGAACAGAGCAGGCACTGAGGAACAGGAACACTGGGCTCCATCCAGTTGCTTCTGGTTTACTCAAATTGCTGTGAGGTCCATTGCTGCGAACCTGGTGTGAGCCAAGCATGGTGGGGCAGGGCAGATGAGGCTTATCCAGGTGACAAGAGGTCATGCTCCTGCAAGTGATGGTCATCAGGGTCCCAAGCAGGTCCTTGTGACACTACTGGGGCATACACAGCAAACAGGCCTCTAACTCGCTGACCTCCATGGGCCTGCTCTGAGCCTCTGAAGTGTGAGCCTCAGGGCTGTTGGCAGACTAGAACTGATCCAGAGGGTCCAGCTGCTCAGTGAACCTGGAGTGCTTCCCAAGCATGTGCCTGGATAAACAGTTCTGTAAAAGCACCAAGTTCTGCTAAATGACTGTCTTCCCCGATACCCACTTCCCTCACAAATACACGCTCTGCCAAGGGCTCCTTTCAAGGGGAGGGGAGCTCTTTAAAGCAGCTGAACAGCACAGGTATAAACCTCGGGTTGAGACACAAGCAGTCTCTCTTCTGCTTGCTACAGCTCCAGTGCACTGCTCCAGCTGCATCACAGAAACCATCTCTGAGAGTCGGGACTGCAAGAACAACTGCTGGGAGACAAGAGATCATCCCTGACAGCATCTCTCACTGCCCCAATGCCACATTCCTGCTCATCTTGGCCCTGTGCAATCACAGCAAGGCTTTGCTGCACACCAGCTGCATCTCTTGAATTAACTCCTGCTGCCTTGATTCAGCCTACTGCCGACAAAACAGGGCAAATACCAGCTCCTGAAGGCTCTGATGCTTCTTCCATTACTGATCCCAGCTGGCACTAGATTCTCCCTAAGCAGCAGGAACCTCTGAGAATCTATAGGATCTTAAAAGCCATAAATCTCCCTGACATTTTTTACAGCAGGCCTTGGGCAGAGGGAAATTACTATTAGTCCAGATGGGCATTTCCAGTTCTGCCTACCCACATTTCCAGGACTTCATATCACTTGCAGAGACTCGTGAGAGCTTTAAACCAAACAGAAAGCACAGCCAAGGGGACTGTGTGTAGGGCAGGCAGATGCCTTTGTGACTCACATTTCACCTGAATATATAATTAATGTAGTATGTAATTTATTTGAAAATAAAAGTGGATGTAAGACTGCAGGATGTAAAGAGACTACATGTGTGTACGTATCACAGCAAGAATGAACTCAGTGCGTCAGGAAGGATTAAAATAGTTCCCACACTGAGGAAACAGCCAGGAGACATTACAAAAAGCTGAAAGCAAAGTGACTTGCCTGGGAAGTAATCTTAAAAATAATTGTAATACAAACTATAGCAGTAAAAGGCCTGGCTTGTGCTCTCATGTGTGTGTTCACACAGCTTCATGTACCAGGGGTCTGCAAGGAAAAATGCAACAATCACTGGAGCCGCATCTGTACTGCCACGGGCTTTGCCTCACAGAAAGCAGAAGGAAGATGTTAAGCCCTTGGAGCCCCTTTTCCCACAATCTCTTTCTCCTCCCTTACTTCTGCACTGAGAACGTCCAGAGGTCAGTGGGACAGGCTCACTCCTCATGGCCAGTCTCCAGGAGCTAGCACTCACAATCCTGTGGTTTATTTGCTCAGCCTGCACTCCCAGCTCCCAGTTTCTCAGCCAGGAGTCATTCTGGGAGAACGGCACCGACTGCCTCGGGTGGGGTCGGGCAGAGACGGGCCATCCCAGCTCCATACACACACCCTGCACACATTGGATAACAGGCTTCAAGATAAACAGGGCACTCCCAAAGCTCCCCGGAAGAGCAAAGGGCTGAGCCGCACAAAGCTCAGGGCTCCCTGTCCTTGGCACCGAGCGGTCACACGGCGCAGGCAGGTTCAGGCAGCCGCTGCCCCTCTCTCCCCAGCAGGAGTCAGGGCAGGGCGAGCACCCGGCTGTCAGCGCCATCAGCCACCGCCACTGCGCAGAGAAACAGCCCACATTTAAGAGCCGAGTGAACAACTGGAGTTAACTTCTAGTAAGGGCTTCCCACCTCGGACTGACTTACAACTACACTGGCTCACACCCCACAGAGCCTCAGGCTTGCATGAACCACAGCCCAAGGTCCTCCAGTGCTACATTTCCAAGTGTTAACCCTGAGCCTCCCTCGGCCCTGGCAGCCATGGAACGGCACCAGGCTGGGACAGGCCGAGGGCTCCACAGCTGTGTCCAGAGGGGTCTCTGCCATCCTGAGCATCCCTGCACTGCCCTGCCCAGCACAGCTACGTCCCTCTTCCAGAGCTCAACTTCAGCCTCAACTTCTCTTATTTCTTTTGACTTCAGGAGTGGACAGCTGTACTCAAGCCAGAAACTAAACAATTCTCCTCCCCCTCTTGGCGTTACACCCTTGCAGATGCTTGTGCAGGGTTTCACTTCCTCTTCAGCTCTTGGCCAAACATTTAGCCAAGCTTTGCTCATTAGCAAAACAGTCCCTGCATCTTCTCAGCACCTTCTCCTTCCAGCCACCCCCAGCACTTGGCTGCTGTGATGCTGCTGGGGTACCAGCCTTGCGGGCAGGGAGTAAGGACTGAGGGAAGGGATAGCAGTAGCAGAGCTGAATGTTAGCAGGTCATAAAAGATTTCAATTAATGCACTGGAAATATGAAAGAGAAGGAATGAAGAATATCACCCCATTGAGTCCTCTGAACACAAAGGAAAACACAAAACAAGGACAGCTCTTACTCAAGTCAGGAGCAACAGATCTGTTCCACTTCCTGCAGCCCAGCCCCTATGGTCAGCACTGTACATCCAAATCTTCCCTCTCAGCATGCAGTGCCGCCTTCCACTGCTCATGCTGAACAGTGTTTCTGGAAAACCAAGTCATGGATGAACAGCAGCACACATACATACTGATGAGGAGCATATGTTCTGGCATCTGATCCCAGCACCACATACAAATCCGGCTCCTGAACACTTTTGTGGGAACAAGATGACTGCAAACCTCTTCACAGCTCCAGGGACACATCTCTGGGAGAAAAGGAATGTGTAACAGCAGACAAACATTTTTTCCTGTGCTTCAAGGCTAACCACACTGTAGACATGCACACACACACACAAAATCCAGCCCTTATGGGAATTATTCCAGTATGCTATGAAACAACTCGCATACACTTCACAAACATCTGAAGTCACACACGGATTAGCGGTGCCACACATTTCTTTTATGAGTAGAGCATTATCCTGTGTGGTTTCACTGTCACAGGGAAACCTCTGCCTTGGGCAAGAAGGGGACAAAGACTTAAGTGTTGGTCAGGCAAGAAAACGCTACAGGTAAGCAAAGACTGTGCCCTCCAGCTCATGCTCTGCTATCCAAGAAAAAAAGGTAACACAGAGGCCACTTGAACTGGAAGAGAAATGGGAATGGGAGAGGAAGCCTCTCAACTTAGCCAAGAGGTACCTCAGCAAGAAGTATCTGAAGTATTAAGGATGGAGCCAAGCTCCCCAGGCTTGGTTTCAGCACATATGAGCAGTAACTGCAGAGTGGTTATAGGAGCCAGTGCTGTGGGGTGTCCCAAAATAGCTGGGGAAACCCCTTGGACCGATCATTTAAAACTAATTTGGCAAAGCTCTAGAGATACACAGCAGGCACCCAGCCTGGCCTGGCACAGCGACCAACCAGCTGGCTGAGATGGAATCTCCTCTGGATTTCCAAGATGTCCATTTTATTGGGTATTTAACAAACAGCACCTTAGATTGAAACTGGGCAATATGGGTTCTAGAAGACACTGAACTCCACCAGTTGTTTCTCTCTCTTGACTTGCCTTTCCTCAACTTTTCCAGGGAACTGTCATAACACAAGCCCCTTATATTTAACGCTAGAACCATTAAATGAAGAACAGCATCAGCGTGAAGCCAGTAACAGTTTTGAGAGCATAACTGGTTGTAAGAGACGCCTTGACTTCGGAGACTAAAAGCACCTAGGGACTGTGCTTCTCCTTTGTTCAAATGGCAGCAACATTTTCCCCTCTGCAATTGCAAGCCATCTTTTCCAAAGCCCCAGCAGTCTGCAAACCAGCAGCTGAACAAGTGTCACCAGCATCTCTTGGGGTTAAATGAAGGTTGCTCCTACTTCCTTAACATCAGCAAGGATCAGGCCCTAACATCTGTTGAACTTACACATTTGGTTAGTGTGCCTGGAACAGCCCTGCACAGCTCTTACAAGTGCAGCACAATTTTGGAGTTGCGCACAAGTAGCTGGGCAGGGAAATTGAAGTGACAAAAGTCCTGTGCAGGAAGCACTGACTTCTCCTTTCCATAAACTGCAGATTGGTACTTGCACCAAGAGGGCTGTACCTCTCCCCTGCCCTGCACTCACAACTGTTTCATCCATTTGGAGCATAAATAATTGAAGAGAGACAGCAGCAGCAGGAGGAGACAGAACCTGTGCCCAGCTCTCCAGTGGTTCCATTTCACCACTGACCTCTTTTTACAGCCCTTTTCCAAGTAGTCAAGCAGACAGAGAACGGAAAAAAAAAAGTCCAAGTGCCCAGGATGAACTTCACTTCCCAGCCCAGAACAGCCCATCTGTGACACAGGGCCTCCTGCAGCCAGGCTGTTTAGACAGATGCACAGCAGAAAGACAGGCAGGGCTGAACCTCCTGACCTGCTGCAGTCCCAGCCCGCTCCCAACACACTGTTCTGAGCACTGAGCCTCTGCCCAGCTTGGAGGGCAAGGGACCAATGTTGTCTTTTGAAATGGGCCAAAAAAAATGAATGAAACACACAAGGCTTTTCACAGAGAAGTAAAAGCTTCCACTCCTATATTACATCTGGCCAAGATACACTGGGACATCAGAAAAACAAGCAGGGATGTGCTGCTTTAAGAGTGTTTCCAGTATTTACCTCCAGATTCTGTGACTAATTTGCTACTCCCTTTCTGGCAGGCGCATCTTGGTAGCCAGGATGCATGACCAGGGTTGGAAAACACAGAGGTTGGAAGAGACATTAATGTGGGGAGTCAAAGAGAAACAGCCTCACCCAGGGCAAGCTATGACACAGTGAGGGACTATCCAGCTGTGGTGAAATATCCCATTAGACAGCTGCAAACATAAGCTTGCTTTCTCCAAGGGGAAAGAAAGTGCCATCTCACCACAACCACCCTGGATTGACACAGAGCAGGAACACAGATCCACACTGCTGCCAATGATTCGAAGAATCACAATTATAAAATAATTGGTTTAATTCTGAGAAAATTAAAGAGTCAGTGGTAGTCTGTTCTCCTTCCAGGTTCCATACTTTTCTGCACAAGCAAGAACTTTCCTCTAGTCACAAGACTACAAGAACTGTTATTGTAAGAAAAACATTTAGGTGAAAGATGGCAATGCCACAAAGGTATAGTGCAGGTACAAATCCTCCAAGCTACTCCAGCAGAGACTTTGGGGAGATTCTGTAAAGACTAAGCTCTGCTTGTGGTCTTTGTTGTATAGTTGCTGTACAAGAGAACCTACCACTCCGATGATACTTCTCATCACGTATTTCACAAAACTCAGCTAATCAATTTTCCCCACACAGGTATCTACATAGAAATTGAGGGTCACATTAGGTCATGTTCAACCAGCTCAAGGCACAAGGATCACCACTTTTCCTTCCTCTTAATTTGCTCTTGGTCATCAGCAGCTGCCTGCAGTGGAGTTGTCCTCAGTGTGACACAGGCAGTATCTACAACTACCTCGGGTCCCTCAGCTCCATCAAGAGTGCAGCTTTTCAGAGGAGACACTTTCCTGTAAGCCCACCTGGGCTTATTTCTCCATAAGCACAGTAGAGAAAAGGAGAAGACAGTTCAGCACACATTAACAGGGAACTGGGGGATTTCCACCAGCCAGTGTTCTCTGGTAGGCAAGGCTGGGGTTGAAAGCTGACCTTAAAAATGATGCTCTGTGTTGGCACAGTTGCTATTTTAGATAGAAGACATCTCTGCTGTTGCAATATCTGCTGTTCTAGGAACTGATAGAAATCTCTGCTCCATTTTTTATAAGAAAAAATCAAAGGAGTCCAAATGTAAGTTTTTAACATATAAAACCCAGATTCTCAAAAACTGAAACACAAAGGCAATGAATTCTCAATGACTTGCACTGAAACCACTCCTCCAATCAAACTACCTTTTGCACAGCATCTTCTCTATACACAGCCCTCCACATATATATTTTACTGACAGACCACTTCAAAATATGTTCAAGTAGAAAAAAAGGACTAAGCTGAATGCAAAAGGCACAGCCCTGTAATTTCAAACCCACTGAAAGAACTGGATCCACCAGATAGTCTCTGCTCCCACACCCAAACAACTTTGCAAGTTGATGGGGTGGGGAGAGATCAACTTGGGAAGGAGAGGTTCCCATCCTCCTGATTTAAAAAGAAACAATGACTTCAAAGAACAGTAGAGACATGAGCCTGAATGAGCAGGAGCCAGCTTCAGAGACACGGCAAGGTAACACCCCAAACACACACACGCCAACAACACGAGCTAGGAGGCATGTTCTGGAGGAGTGTGCCAGGAGACTCCAGTTTAACCAGGTACTTGGGAGGTTTCACCTTTACTCCTCCCACAGCAACACCTCCGGCTCTGGCAGAGCGTCCATCCGCTGCACTTGCCCTGTTTGGTTCTCAAGTCAATACTCTTGACAAATTGCTGGGTTTCCCTGCACAGGGCCAACTCTTCTGCACATGGGACATTGGTCATTGCTTCATTTCCTACCTGGCTTCACCATGAGAATCTCTTTGTGATCCAGTGGTAAATAAATTGCTAGGAGAGAAACCATCCATCTCCAAGAGGTGCTGAACTGAGGTATAATAAAACTGAGGAGCTTGGTGTCACCAGGCAACCTGCCATAGAGCTCCACACCAGCCCAAGCTCTTAAACCACAACCCTTCCCCTGGGAATGCTGGATGCTCTGCACACAGAGACCAGTATGAAACCTCCAATGACTTCAATAATGAAGAGGTCATTCCTTGGAAATCAGAGAGGTGGAGAATCTACCGTTATTTTTTCCTGATGAATGGCAGTAATCAGGAGCCCAGCCTGCAAATCAGAGTACCTGAACCCAGACAATGCATCAGCTCTGACCATGCTGTGAGGGAGGATGAAGAGACATTCTTTGACACCACATTGTTCCAGTCTATGGACTCAGTAAGTCATGAATATTATTAAGACTTTACTAAAGGTAACCCTACTTAAATGCAATCTATTGTACTGCCCTCTCAGAAGCTCGCTTCATTTCCCAAACATTCATTAAAAATAGCTTTTATAATAATTTTTGATAAATTAATTCAGACAAGAACCACAGCTTTAGTAAATCCATTAAATTGTTATCTGCTGTCAGATGCAAGAAGATTGGAAAAAAGCAGCACAAGAAGAAAAATCTTGCTCTTAAAAAATGATAAATAAAAATCATTTATGCTTTTGCATGTTCACTTTAATTTTAACAGATTGCTCTGTGGAGCCAGCTTGGTTTCCCCTTTCCATCCACAAGTAACAGGGCTGGCCCAAATCCATAATGAACTGTGCTCTGTCATGCAAGACCCACTCTACACTCAGTGTAAGACACGCAGATACACACACACACCCCCTCCACACTGGAGGAAAGACCTCCTCTGCCGCAGCAGGAACTGCACTGTCCTGCACACACGAGCTCCTTGGGGTACAGACTGCAGCCCACTTTTGCCTATGCAGTGTGACAAGGGCCTTCAGGAGTTATGATACTATCTACAACAGACTCCTCTGATCTCTACCTCACTTCTTCCCCTGGGGAATGCACAGAAAGGAGCCTTATACATAACCCGCTTCCCTCTTAATTTAAAAACATGAACTGAAGAACAGCATGTTTCTAGGGGGGGTCACAAAGTTTCTCCCCAGTTCACAGCTTACACTAGATGTTCCACAATGTCAGAACACATTCTGGATTGCTTTCATCCAGAAATAAAATAAGAATTAATACTCACAAATAACTACAAAATACTAGCAGAATTTCAAGTACCTTGGGAAAAATGCAACTGGTGATCTCATTATCCTATTACCCCTGGATTTACTTTGTTCTTCTCACCACTGCAATCAGCAGCTCACAAAAATGCACAGTGCCAAGTCTGCATTATATAGGGAAACACCATCTCTTGCCACGGCCAGGTGAATACCCGAGCTGCTACAATGCTAGTTTGCTTTTCTGTGGCCCGAAAAGGCTGTGCAGTACCAGGGTCTTAGCAGGCAAGGTGTTTGCTTTGTACAGAATTGGAACCTTAGAGAGACTGAACCCAAAGGCAAGTGTAAGCCAGGCTGGGAATGGGTGAGATTGTTCCCATGCACTGCTCTGCTGTGTTAACCATCACCTCCATCCCCACCCTTGTGAGACAGAAAGGCTCTTCCATTTACAGCAGATGTTGCCTGTATCATGATGATGGGTGCTGAGGAACACACGGGACCCTGATAACCTCTTACCTAAGCATTCAAGCTCTGCAGAGAAGGATTCTTCTTCTTTTCAAACACCCTAAACCCCTCCAAATACCAAACAGACAACAAAAAAACCCGTCGGTGTCATCTGATTGCATCACCCCTCCTCTCTCTCCAGGACTCAAAGGCATGTCTCCAAATAGCTATCAGCTTCCTAAAGCAAAAGAAGATGTTCCCTAACACCCAAATCCTGGCCGCCCGCGAGGTGCCGATCGGCTGCAGCACCAAGGAGCGGCAGGACCGGGGCTGTGTCTGCGCATCTGTGCTGCGGAGGGGAGAGGGATGGGAGACGTGCTCCCAATACCCAAACGCCTCTGCCAGCCCCGCGCTGCCTTTCTTCATCCGAGCCCGCTCGACACACCCAAAGGCAGCGACAAAAAAGAAACCCAAGGCAAAACCCGGGGGGATGCGGCAGGCAGAGCGCCTATTTCCCGGATGAATGCAGCCAAGCCNGGGATGGGCAGCAATAATCCCCCCGCAGCCGCCCGGAGCCGGGCAGGCTACACCTCCCTGAAGGTTTAAACACTATAAAAGGCAGCAGTCCCTGCTCTCGAGCAGAAACACAGCAGCGAGAAGGAGGAATACAGTATTAAAAAAAAAAAAAATAAAAAACCCAAACACAAATGGAATAAATAGGAAATGTGTTTCCAGATTTAGCATCTCAAAATACAGTGGGAAGTCCTGAATCATACTGCAACCATGCTGTGTGAAGTAGGAATGTGTGCTCTGTTTCCATTAAAAAAATTTAAAGAGGTTATACGGAAAGTTATTTTAGGTAAAAGCTGTCAGCATAACTCTTTAAGACGAGGCAAGAGAGAACTTAAATGAAAAGCAGCAGTTGCACATGACATGAGAACAGCTCACAGAAAACTCAACAGNAGAAGATTGGAAAAAAGCGGCACAAGAAGAAAAATCTTGCTCTTAAAAAATGATAAATAAAAATCATTTATGCTTTTGCATGTTCACTTTAATTTTAACAGATTGCTCTGTGTTCACAGCTTGGTTTCCCCTTTCCATCCACAAGTAACAGGGCTGGCCCAAATCCATAATGAACTGTGCTCTGTCATGCAAGACCCACTCTACACTCAGTGTAAGACACGCAGATACACACACACACACCCCCTCCACACTGGAGGAAAGACCTCCTCTGCCGCAGCAGGAACTGCACTGTCCTGCACACACGAGATCCTTGGGGTACAGACTCCAGCCCACTTTTGCCTATGCAGTGTGACAAGGGCCTTCAGGAGTTATGATACTATCTACAACAGACTCCTCTGATCTCTACCTCACTTCTTCCCCTGGGGAATGCACAGAAAGGAGCCTTATACATAACCCGCTTCCCTCTTAATTTAAAAACATGAACTGAAGAACAGCATGTTTCTAGGGGGGGTCACAAAGTTTCTCCCCAGTTCACAGCTTACACTAGATGTTCCACAATGTCAGAACACATTCTGGATTGCTTTCATCCAGAAATAAAATAAGAATTAATACTCACAAATAACTACAAAATACTAGCAGAATTTCAAGTACCTTGGGAAAAATGCAACTGGTGATCTCATTATCCTATTACCCCTGGATTTACTTTGTTCTTCTCACCACTGCAATCAGCAGCTCACAAAAATGCACAGTGCCAAGTCTGCATTATATAGGGAAACACCATCTCTTGCCACGGCCAGGTGAATACCCGAGCTGCTACAATGCTAGTTTGCTTTTCTGTGGCCCGAAAAGGCTGTGCAGTACCAGGGTCTTAGCAGGCAAGGTGTTTGCTTTGTACAGAATTGGAACCTTAGAGAGACTGAACCCAAAGGCAAGTGTAAGCCAGGCTGGGAATGGGTGAGATTGTTCCCATGCACTGCTCTGCTGTGTTAACCATCACCTCCATCCCCACCCTTGTGAGACAGAAAGGCTCTTCCATTTACAGCAGATGTTGCCTGTATCATGATGATGGGTGCTGAGGAACACACGGGACCCTGATAACCTCTTACCTAAGCATTCAAGCTCTGCAGAGAAGGATTCTTCTTCTTTTCAAACACCCTAAACCCCTCCAAATACCAAACAGACAACAAAAAAACCCGTCGGTGTCATCTGATTGCATCACCCCTCCTCTCTCTCCAGGACTCAAAGGCATGTCTCCAAATAGCTATCAGCTTCCTAAAGCAAAAGAAGATGTTCCCTAACACCCAAATCCTGGCCGCCCGCGAGGTGCCGATCGGCTGCAGCACCAAGGAGCGGCAGGACCGGGGCTGTGTCTGCGCATCTGTGCTGCGGAGGGGAGAGGGATGGGAGACGTGCTCCCAATACCCAAACGCCTCTGCCAGCCCCGCGCTGCCTTTCTTCATCCGAGCCCGCTCGACACACCCAAAGGCAGCGACAAAAAAGAAACCCAAGGCAAAACCCGGGGGGATGCGGCAGGCAGAGCGCCTATTTCCCGGATGAATGCAGCCAAGCCGCCGCTGCGCCCAGGTAGCTGCCGCATCCCCGCGAAGAGCCGTGCCCGGCGGGAGCCCACCTACCTGCTTCTCCTCTGCGGGGCGGCGCGGCCAGGGCGGGATGCCCGCGGCGGGGACCGGCAGCGGGGAGAGAAAAGGACAGAGAGTGAGGCGAGAGGGACGCGCCGGGCCGCGGGGCGGAGCGGCCGCGCGTCCCCGCCGCCTCACCTGGGTTGACCAGCTTGCTCTTGTACCGCATGCCCGTGCTCATGGTGCCTCCCCGGAGCGACGGCCGTGCCCGTGTGTGCGAGGGTGGGTGGGGGACTGAGGGAGTGCGAGCGGCGGGGCCGCCCCGCGCCGCCGNAATACAAAACCCAAACACAAATGGAATAAATAGGAAATGTGTTTCCAGATTTAGCATCTCAAAATACAGTGGGAAGTCCTGAATCATACTGCAACCATGCTGTGTGAAGTAGGAATGTGTGCTCTGTTTCCATTAAAAAAATTTAAAGAGGTTATACGGAAAGTTATTTTAGGTAAAAGCTGTCAGCATAACTCTTTAAGACGAGGCAAGAGAGAACTTAAATGAAAAGCAGCAGTTGCACATGACATGAGAACAGCTCACAGAAAACTCAACAGTAGAGAAGGAAGGAGAATGGGATGTGAAGACTAAGGATACGCAGATCCTTCCCCTGACTTCCATGGCTGCAGGGAGGGGTCATGTCTTCCCCATTTCAAGGACAGGCAAATTATCAGACCTGAAACTCTTCTGAATACAGGACAGGATAAGCTTGGCAGGGTGATGGCTGGATAACTGAAGGGCACTGCCCTGCCTTGGAACAAATCTGACACCGATGCTACAATACCAACTTTTCAAATCCTTGTAGTCATCACAGCATTTATCTTGGCATTTCTTCCACCTTCTCATTCAAAACATCCCTCATAACAAAACAAGGAGACACTTCCAAGGCCTGGCAATCCGAGGCACAGACATTTTAAAACCGCATTAGCTCATCCTGAGTTCACTTTTAGCCATTGATTCAAAGCATCAGAAAAAAATAAATCAGGTAATTGTCAGCAAATTTCCTTGTTTTTAAATGCTAGAGAGCCACAGACCATTAGAGACTCTGCACCACAATTACAGGCACCAACAAGCCAATCAGCCTTTCATGAGTTGTTTTATAGTCTGCCATAGTCTTTTAAAACTAATGAAGACTGAAAGAACTGCAGTCAAATGCTCTTTGATCCTGCTAAACAGTCATTAAAAAAGTTACATGTGGGCACTTTGTCCCAGTGCTGGAAAATGTCAGTCTGGAGAAGGCCAGGATGAAATTCAGAGAAAGGGACTTGTCTTCCATGGCCGTGGCACTGCCAACACCTATGGGAGTTGAAATGCAAAGTCAGAAAGTAGGCTCTAGCCAGTGTCCCCTATCCAGAGAGGAGCTCCACAGTACAAAGACTTGGCTTAACAACTATATATTTTCCCAGTAAGCTGTTAAGTATTTTAACAAAACCAAGTTCAAATGTAACTGAGAACTAACATCAATCAACATCAAAGAAGTGGCAGAAAGCATAAAAAAATAAAACTACATTGAAAGGAAAGTACTCACATATGGAATCAGCAGCTCTGCAAGCCCTTCTTGGACAATTATTGAAATAGACCTCAAATTTTGAGCCAAAATGCTCCATCTGGAATCCACAAACCCAAAGAAAGCACAGACTATCAGTTGGTACTCAGTATCCCCTAGTAAAAATCTTTTCACTGAGGATTCCCACACAACAACTGTGACAGTGACTTTAGGTGCCTTGCTTTAAAGAGAAAGAAAAAAACCCTGTTTTTATTAAAATTAAAGACTAGATGCTTTTGATAGTCTGCTTCCCCATTGTCCTAGCTGGCTTAGAAAGACGAAGCTTTCATGCCACCTTTGCTCAGAGAGCTAATTCAGCTTGTAACTAATGTCTCCAACTGAAGTCTGGGTTTCTCAGGAGGGGTGTGGCTCTTCTGACTTTCCCAAGCACAAACGGACAGCACACAATTAAGAGGCTTGCAAAATATGATACAAAACCCTGGAAGAAAAACAACAAGAAAGGTGCAAATAACAGCAAACAAATGATGAGAGAAAGTTTGCCATTAAATCTCTCACCTCAGCCCTCTGGACAGACATGGTTAAATCCAAATCTTCATAAAAACTGCAGAAAATTTGTGTGAATGCAAATCTGTCACCCCACTTCTTCTTTCAACTTTGTTATAGCAGCCACTGAAGTAGCAATGTAACGTCCGTTTTATGCAATTCAACTCCAAACAAGCCAAATATGCATCCCTGTGATGCCAATCATCTGTGAATCCTGATTAAACACTCATTGCTAGACAGCAAAATTAGGGGTAATCATTACATGAAAGACACCCCAATTTAGGACAGAAGACAAAGTGTCTCAATCTCGTATTTGGAAAGTAATTTACACTTGTGCATATATAAAACACACAAGACTACAAAAGCATGCAGAAGAGAGCTATAACTCAGCAATGACATAAAGGAAATGGCAACATTCATGAATTTATAAACTAAGGTGTGTGATCAGATTTTCCAAGATATTTACCCACCTAAAGACATGAGTAGATGCCTAATGAACTTAGGAAAAAAAGTAGATCTGAAGCTTTGCTACCTAACTTATAGGTAAAACACTTTTAAAGTTGTTTTGAAATGAAATCAAAGGAGTTTGCAGGTAGACAAATTTTAGAAAGCACCTTCATACCCCAGGGTAAATGTCACAATTCCTTTTGAATATGCACTGTGCACAATGCCATTACAGCATTTCATACATTAGCTTGAAAAGGCAAAATAAAATAAAACAACAAAAACCACCCCAAAAAGAAAAATCAACATTTTCCACATTCATACAATTTATTACAAAACTTCAATGAAAAGTAGTGCTATGGTAGATATAAAAATTCAGTACATGCCATCGCTCAGCTGACAGATAGAAATGCCTGTGACAAATTTTTGCCATCAATACTTGAGACCTGAAGCCAAACCTCCAGAGGCATCCACACAAGTTGTTGGTGTGTGGAGTGTTTACGGTGTGTTAAGGCACGGCGATTTAGAAAAGTCAGCTTTTTCGAATCACTGGTGAATCATCGGCGTTTCGGACATTTTCTCATACATCACACAAATGCAAATCACCAGGGATGGAGCTTCAAACGCAACAAAAGCACAGAGGAAGTTCTGAAAAACCGATACGATACATAATAACCTAAAATGGCAGGTGAAAGTTATAATACTGTGCAAACACACATACGTTTACTGTAAACAGGCCACAAAGTCTTAGTATTAACCACGAAACCGTTCAGAACAAGCTAGCAGATAAATGATTAATTCCTTAAACCCACCACAATGGCTAGTCCAAACAGTGTACTCTTGGCAGTTTCTGAATAGAAAGGTATAGGAAGGATAATAAAACCACATTGGTAAGTATGAAGACAGTGTTACCAAAAGAATCAAAGAAGATACACTATAAGTTGAATAACATAGAGTATATAAAACAAGCAGTTTTACAACACGATCTTCAGACTTTGTGTTTGTTTTAACGCAGGTCTTGGTCTGTGGCATCCAGCTTTTGCATTTGAACGTTACCACTCGGGCAAAGAAAAGAGAGCACCCATCCACTTAGAGAACCGTATGCTGCTGGGAACAAAAGTGGAAAACAGAGCATTAGAAAGGACAAACTCTCGGCACTGTCAGAGCATTGGGGGCAGTCGGAGCCCCTCCGAGCAAAGCAGCATAATCCAGGGAACAGGGAGTTTCAGTTCCTGCATCACAGGGACCTGCATTACAACTAGATCAGCTGAGCAGTTTGGTCCCAAATATTTATCACTAATGTCTTATAAGAGCTTATAAATGAGCTTATTTTTAGCTACATAGTCTCTTAGGCAGCCACACCCCACCTCAGCCTGCAAGAACACAAGAAGCATGTTACAGCTCCTCTCAACAGCCCTGCACACAACACATCGACCTTGGCCTGTTCTGTGAAGCATTATTGCTGCTGAGGGAAACAAGCCACTCAGCTAAACAGGGCTACAGTAGGCAGCAAGTTCGACATCATGCACCAACACCGCTAAGGTAAAGCAGGAAAGCAGATGTTTTTTCAAGCATTCATATAGCACTGTTCCTGTGGCTGAGAAAAAAGGGATACTGGTCTGTAATTTCAAAAATAACTGTCAGTTCAGGATATTTCTACAGTTACTTGCCAATCAAAAAGGCTGCTACAAAGAAAGCAGAATTCCAGCTTTCCCTGAAAGTTGGATCCTGCTTAAGAAGTTGTGTCAGATTTGGAACTCAGGGGAAACACCTCAAATTCTCCAGTCCCAAAAACACTCATTCCTGACAGAAAAAAAATAGTTTAATCTAA
This sequence comes from Aleadryas rufinucha, assembly GCA_013397815.1. Classification (NCBI taxonomy): domain Eukaryota; kingdom Metazoa; phylum Chordata; class Aves; order Passeriformes; genus Aleadryas; species Aleadryas rufinucha. Next base: position 180,062 of record VZTH01005066.1, read on the forward strand.
ATGCTCATCTGGATGGAAAAATAGAAATATCCTAGAAAACACTGTCGTGCCAACTTACTTGTAAAATACAGTGTAACACTCATCCAGACTACAGTGGGGATAAGGAGCAACATGCTTTGCTCTTTGCCATTCTCACTGTGGGAATTCTGTTCAGTACACAATTCCTTCTCATTTTAAGGAGCCCGTCACTTCTAATAACAACTAAAACAAGCAAGCTAGCAATAAGGCTTTAAAGCCAGAGTCCATAAATTGCTAAGCAAATTCAATATTCAATTCAAAATTAACCTCTTGTGCTACACTGCTACTTCAGATTTGAAAGAGAAAACTTGATTTCTGCCACTGCCTGCCCAATTCTAATCTGTTACAGAAGATTCCTCAAGAAGAAACTGTAACTCATGTTTCAGACTCACAAAAAGACTGGAATTTCCAATAAACTTGAAGGCTTGGGTTCTAAGCACAGCTGTGCATTGATGTTAGCAGCATTAGCTACACGATACCCACATTTTATAAGCTCGTAGAACACACTTGGGCAAACTGTGTGTGTGTGGTTTTAATGTGGATTCATTTCACTGCTCTTTCTTCCTCATCTCCTTGTAAGGCAGTATTTTATGGTACAATTAGGTTGATACTATTCTTGACAAGTTTGACCTCCAGCTTTACTAGACCAGCCTTATAGTGCCCCATGCTCATTTCACCAACACACAGAGTTAACAAATGCCTCCATCTGCAATGTGAGTTCAAACCATCATTTAACAAAGAGGATATTTCTCTTGTGTGCCATTAAAACAGAACTCTCTCAGTAAGTGGCATAACTAGCAAGTACTGCATACACCTGCGCCCTGCTCATGTGCTCACATAGCTCAGAATCCTGTGTTTGTAGAGATTTTGAAAATCTTGTAAAGGAAATGGGTTTGCCTCCCCCTCAGCTCTTCCAAGAACACCACTACAATGCAGGGTGACTTGACACCTCTACATGTTCACTTCTGAATTGCCAATGAGAGAAATTTGCTTTATAAGCAGCTGCACTTTCTCACTCACCTCAATTGTTTTTCTTCAAATAGCACCCATTTTATGTTGTAACTACAGCCCTTTGTGTGTCCCATCACCAGCAAGATCTTTGAGAAATGGCATCTTTCCAAGAGGCAGAGGAGTACTGGATGATCCCAGTGCCCTGCTGTAGGTTTTGACTCATTTTGTTACTGCACCCCAAACATTTTGGTTTTCTGCTGTTTCAGTCACCCTCTGTTGACTTCACTGCTTCAAGTTTGTTCCCTTTCCTTTGCTACTCTGTAGCAAGACCTCACACTCCCCACAGCAAACATCATCAGCAGAGTTCACAGTAAGTTACAAAACTGGCCTTTGAACTGCTTTCCAATGCTCATCAGTTAAATATGTTAATAGGGTTGATAACCAGAGGCACATCTACATACCAGGATCCAAGCTTCAAAACTATCAGAAATGTTCCTCTGTTTCTTGGCAAAAAGTGGCCCTGACACATTTTCAGGTTCCCCACGATACCATACAATTTCCAACAGAAGTCTGTTCTCTAAGGGTGTAAAAATTTGTGCCAGCCCATCAATGCAGGGTTTGCTGAACAACTCCACAGTCAGAAGAGCTGAGGAGAGCTGGACACTGACAGCACTCTCCTGGTCCAGCTTCTAGCCAGAGAAACATCCACTGGCAGTGCCAGGCAGTTGTTCCAAATACTACAAATTCACCCAAGCTTCACATTCTCCAGGCTCTCAATTTCAGCTGCCAAAAAACTACAACATCATCTCTGCTGCCTCAAATGACATTTCTCATCAGATCAATTCAGCATTCAGCAGCATCATTTTAGAAGGCTGGTTGCTATGACAGTGCTTTGTGTTGTTCTGTTAAATGATGTCAATTCATTGGTAGAAAGAAGAAGCTGTTTGGTGTCTTTAGCACTGTTCTTATCAAGAACCAGAACAGTGTTAATGTGCTCAGGAAGCTTTAAAATATTTGTGGGAAATCACAAGCTATACTAAAAGAATTTTCAACATCCTACAGATATTTTAAGTGCAAGATGCTCGGGTTTCTTTTTTGTCTGAACATATTTCCCTAACTATAACTACATTTCCAGATGGCTGTATTAGCGTTCCACAGCCTGGCTTCTCTTACTGATTTGTCCCAGTATGATCTTGAAACTGAGTGAAGACAGACAAACCAGATTTGTAATAACAAGAGGAAAACAGATTGCAAAGAGATACACTTTGAGAAACACAGAAGCAAAGGGAAGAAACATCAACTAATAACCATTTCACATGGTACAATTATTCCAGCTTTTCATAATAATTGCTCATCTGAGATGGACAAGTTCAGAAACTACTAAATGTGCTATTGGAGTCACTGCAGGCTTATTTCAAAAGCATTTCATATTTGAGCACCCAAAGAAAACTAAACTTGGTTTAGGTTTTGGTACATCATTCCACCCTTCCATCTTTCTCTTCAATCCTTCACGTGAACTGTCAAATATAAGAACCAATAAGCTCCTACACTTTACAGCAGTATCTTGTGTTTTACAAGGAAAAAAAAAATCTGAGGAAGATTAGTAAGGTGAGTATATCAAAAGTCAGGGTAAAAAAATTGTTACTGCTTATTCTAAGAATATTCTGGTGTCTAGCTATGCTCTCATTGCCTGCTCCACCTGCACAGGTTGCACACAGAAGCTGTTAAATGTTTAGAGGAAAGAGACAAAAGTGTAGCTCGACACATCTTTGTTAGGGCTGCACTCAAAAGATCTTAATCACCATAATCTGTTCTCACAGGCTTTTGTCAGAAACTGCAGCTGGAAACAGGAATGACCAGTGTGCCAAAATCATCTTCCTTTCCTACCTCTAACCCAGTCTCCACCAGCATTCATCTTCATTCCCTTTCAGGATTCTACTTCTCCACAGCAAGAAATCTGTCCACCCTCTTTGGAAACTTTGAACTGCGTCTAATCCTTGCCTCTGTCACTCCCCTTATTCTTCTCTTACTCCAGCCTTGAAAGTAAAGGAAACTGCTTGAAGTAAATTCTCCCTTTGCTTTTTCCATAACACCTTTAAAGATGGCCCTATTCAAAAGGGATCAGACAAACCAGACCTTCCAGTCATCCCATCTGTGTAGCACTTTCTGGTAACACAGACTTGTCAGTCTTTTTGGCAAGGATTTGAGTTTAGCACTTTTTAATCATTATGCAATGCTCCTCCTCAAACACCCCAAAGCATTCAGCAATGTCCTCCTCACCCCAAAATACATCTGAAATCAGAAGTGGGTATTTCACATATTTGGATATTAACACATTTCATTACCCTACTGTTTATTCTCCAGCGCTTACCTATGAAGGCCTTCATACCATACCCCAGCTCTCTTTTCCCAAAATACCTGAAAACATCTTTATATCTGTGCTTTATGTAGGGGAAAATATTTTAAGGGACTTTTGAAGAAAACACAAAAATTAGGTATGTATCCAAAAGAGAAAGAGTGAAAATATTAATTTTTACATAAACTCTGTGTTTATAAAGTCACATATTTTTCTCAGCACAAAGTACGGGTGCAAAAGAGCAGTGGGAGGAGAGACTGTGCTTTCAGTAGCACAGGTAATCCTTTAAAGTTCTTGTAAAACTAGAACCTGAGAGATGTACAAGATAAACTGTGATAGAACAAAAAGATTAATACTAACTACATTTAAATTTGTTGGCAGTTTGGTTCTGTTAACCACTGTGTTAATTACAAGTTTCGTGGTTTCTCTAGAAATAGCAAGTTCAGTAAAATACAGCAAATAAATCTGATGGGAATGGTGGAGGTTGGACTCATCACTCCTCCTAAGCTGCAAAGTCAGTTAACCTGCGTGAGAGAAACTTCCCTAAGGCTAAGCTCTGGATGAGGATTCCCTTCATTATGCTGCCAGGATCATACAACAACACCATGGTTGAGGAGGACTGCATCTGCAGTTCTGACTGTGCATACTGGCCAACAAACTACACTAAAAATCAATCTCTCACTCTCTCTCTCTCAAGGGTGACAAAACCAGAAGTTCAAAAGTCTTTCCTGAAAGCAATCTGTCAAACATGATTTCCACAGCAGCTGCAGAAATGTAGCTTAGCAAATTCCAAAGAAACAGCAGGACCTCCATGTATGAGGATCTCATTCAAATCCCTCTCAAAATCATCCATACTCAGTATTTCAGCCCAATTAACTTGACCTCAAGATTTAGTTCAAATCACAACAAGATCATGGGAACACTCAGTTAAATCTGCAGTCTCCTGCTTAACACACAGAGTGGTCCAAGCTGCACTGCAGATTAGCAGTGTGAGGTATCTACAGAAGAACATTTCCCTCGGACAGACAGGAGCATGCTCAGAACTCTGTTTACTTATGTAGCCATGGCTGCAAATTCAGCCTGGGACAAACCATGCTCCAGTTCCTTTTCATAAAGACCATATCCAGTATTGCCAGAAGCTGTGAAACACAGGGGATCTGGGGCCATTTCTGGCTAACCATTACTGGGAATACTGCATCCCATCAGCCCTCAGACACTGATTTCACAGCATTCAGGAACTGGAGAAAGAATTTTGAATATACTTGTGCCCCTTGCCAACTCTCCCAATCCTCTGCTCTGCCAATTGCCCCTCCCAATCCTCTGCTCTGCCAACAACAGTGGACAAGGTTAGATTTATGGTGGTTTTTTTCTTACTATCAGTTTTAAGGTGTCATGCAATTAAACATGATTTCTAACCCCTACAAAGAACTGAGCTCCTTAGCAAAAAACAGTAACAATCATTTACACTAAAAAAGCTTTCCTGCACCAAATAACCATTTCCACAAGTGGTCAGAATTTGGCCATATGACAACAAAGTCACTGTGAAAACTTGGAACCTTCAATTGAGACTACAATATTTAACAATATTGAACAAGCTGCAAAATGACCAGCTCCTGTCTGGGGAATGAGAGCTTTCTGTCAGACACTGCTATCACATACACCGTGTGGTCAGCCACAAAATCGTCCTCAGTGTTTAGATTTCCAGCTCTGGGAAAACAAATCTTAGTATGGAAGTTGGAAGATGTGATGTGAAGACTGCTCTATCTGCCACGGCTGAAACTGTGACAGTAAGAAACCTGAGACTGAATTACTTATTTCCCCTTAAGTACTTCACTCAAAGATAACAGTGCACATACTAGTAAAACCAACTTCTGCTTAAGTGAGAATCCAGTGAATAAGTTTATTTTTTAATTATTTTTTTCTTCTTTTTATGTAAACAGGAAGACTGAAGGTTCAAATAAAGGCAACAAAAAAATCTCCTTATTTTAGGCTTGGAATGTTGGCAGCTGACACAAGGTCATAAGGGATAATATAATCCATTTTATTCAAGCTTTACATTCCACAAGACCAGCAATCACAACTAGAGTATTAAACTGAAGTATTAAGCAACAAGACTCCTCATATCCTTCCATTTTTTGTTCTTGCATTCAAAAGATGAATTCTACCAGAAGAAAGAATGAGCATGTGCTACACGAATTTTTTTCTTCCCTCACTCTGATCCCCCCAAATACATCACACATATCATCAAGGGGGTCTATATTCAGTACACCTGACCAAAACTGTCTGGCTCTTTGAGAAAACACTTAAACTCAGCAGCCTACATACCCCAAAACACTCTAACTTTTGTTTACATACCAAATTAACTTTCTGAGCAGCTTGTGCTAACAGAAGCAAAGCCTGATGATCCAAAAATAAGGCACTAAAGAGAAGGATTTACAAGTCTTAAAAACAGCTGGAAAGGTAACACTGGCATCTATCTTTTCTAGTCTACTCATGACATCACTTTTTTTTCCCGTTAAGTACTGTAAATGCAAGTCCAAAGTGCAAAATTAACAATAATCACTGCCAAAATCTTTCATGTAAGAGGTGAAAACAAGTCAGAAAAGCAATACCTGATGCATCCAGATGTTAAGCACCTTAGTCATCACCAGGCTTCATCCTCATTTGGGCTTGCATCTGGGCAATCATCTCCTGCATGCGGCGCAGCTGGAAGAGAAAGACACCCAAATGTTTAAAATAACTTCATGAGAAGCCCAAAAATCCAGGAAACCTTAAAACTTTTCCTTCCATGGTAGGACACAGATCCTATTTTCCTCTTCACAAACTGGAAATGTTCAATAATTCACAGAACTGAATACTTGGGTTTTTCCCATCTCATATTCTTCAATTCAGTACCTCTAACTTTGAAAGATTTGTAAGAATACTTACAATGAAAATTAAGCAATGGAGTCCAAATCTTTTGAAGCCAGCTACGTTTGCAGACTTGTGAATCAACATTTAATCCATAATAAGGAAAGCCTGGCCTTTAGGTGTGCACAGAGCTACACCTGAGTGAGCTGAAGCAGCTCTGTTCTGATACAGGTGCTCAAAGCACAATATCATGTAGGAACACTCATCCTGTGACTATCAGAGAACTCTGCAAACTTTTAGCAGCAGTAACAGCCAAACACAAAGACAAGATTTAAAAATTATTTCAAAAGAGAAATAGATGTTTATAAAATTTGGAAAGCCAGACTAAACATATTAAGCACCAATATTTTTTACATCTAAACAATGACTTTTCCTGGAAATAACTGTTTTCTTAAGGCATTTTCTTATAACACTTGAAAGTTAGTTTCCATCTTATAAAAGGCCAGTTATATACAATGCTTTGTTGCTGGTTGTTTTTTCTAAAAAAAAAAAAAATTAATTGGAACAAATGTTCCTAAGAAAGAGGAAAGAACACCAATATGGATTTTCAAAGTATACATGCAAATACCTCTAATTTGCTTTACAAATGACTGGGTACTTCCTTCCAAATGCAGGTGGGGAAGCTCCACATACAGAACTACAAGTGCCCCGTTTTACAAAGTGGGAAGGAAATAGTCTGCTATTTCCATGCACATTGTATAACCTATGAGCCCATCTCAAACCAGAGATCATGTAAAAATCTGAGGCTTGCATAGCAAGTTCTCTTTCCTTTCTAATTATGTAGAAAAATGCTTTCATTTATTTTCAAGGGGGAAACTAACTGAAAAAGCATTGTCTAAACAACTGTACTGTATTTTCATCCAGACAGCCACATTAACTATCGTGATACTTGTTACTCCACCAGGTTCAGCATAAAAGAATCTGAGACAAATGCTTGAACAAATGCTTGTGGTGTCGAGCTGTTGTTTTGTTTTGTTCAAAAAAAGAAAAAAAACCAAACAGAAAGAAATGTCACAGAACAAGAAAAATTAACTGCAGGTGCCTGTATCACTTTTTCTTGCCTGCTCTCAGATACAGGTTTAGGAAAGAGTAAGATACTGAAGATTAAAGAGTAAAAAAGATTGCAGCACAGCCAGCAGTAACAGAGCTTGCCTAAAACTATCTGGCTTAAGTACTTATCCTCTTGCTGCAGCAGCACAGGGTTCAGGAGAGGCTAATTCAGGTTCTTGTGACTGCTGCAGAGATGCCCTCCGACAAAAGGAGACTCACACAGGAACAGCATGAGATACAGCTAAATCTGTGAGGATTATTATAAACCCATCAACATCTTTCTGCTAAACACTTAAAACAAAAAGCTTCTGATCAACAAGATGGCATAACATTGCAGGAAGGAGGAAAAAAAAAGCATAAAGCTCCCAAAATGAGTGTTGCATTGATTTCACGATAGAAGAAAAAAGAAAAGCTTCAAAGATCAACTCGTAAAAATGTAAGACACCTGGTCTTTTGAACCGCCTCTCTGCAGATTTACCATCAGAATAAAACTAGCTTTTTGGAAGCTCTCCTACTTGAGCTTTCCCAAGAGCACTCCAAGCTGAGCCATGAAACATTCCCAAAATAGAAACCATTCAGAAATCACAGAAGGAGATACTGCTGCACATGTATTATGGTGATTGCTCAAACGCAGAATTCTGCTAATAGCCAACATCATATTTTAAGACTTAAATACAGCATTGAGAATTGCATTTTCTTAATTTTAACTGATAAAAATATGGTCATAGCACAAAATAAATCAGATGCTGCACATGACACAAATACAAGGTAGCACAAAATCCCAGGATACCTACTCTGCTCTAACGTTAAGATTGTAAAAGATTTTCCTTTCCCACTCTCATGTGGTGTTTTTGAGACCTACTGGTGAAGTCTCAGCCTTTTCCATTAGGTAAGTAATGGCAAGTTTCTGAAGCTATTTTAGAATAATTCAGTAGAAAAACTTTCAGGCACAAGGCCTGTGAAAAAAACTAGGCACATTGCTGTAAAATTTAAAAAAGAGAATCAAGCTGTATTGTGCTCAAGTGGTAACCATGCCAGCCTTGTTCAACAATTCCTCTTTGAGTAGAGGACAGGACACAAGAGCCCTTCCTCCACATTACAATACAAACCAAAACCAGCTCATGTCACCTTACTGGACCTACTGAATAGACAGAAAAAAACTCTGCTCTTAATAAAGGAGAACATAATAAAAAATCACACCAAAGACTGAAATTGATGTCACATCAACACCTGCATTCCCTCTGCTGTTGAGGACTGCAAGCATCAAGGGCAGAAAATGACTGATCTTGCTCAGCAGCAAGTCCTCTCACTTGCAAGAGCAGCACTGATATATTTGTGTTCATCCCCTAAAGAACGGATGCTACAACATGACAGCAAAGGGCCAATGTACATCATGAAAAGGAAGCTAGGAAACAATGTTTGGAAATCTGTTAAAACAAATAATTCCTGCGAATCCTCAGATAACAAAAGGCAAAAGAATAAACGTAACCTTGGTATAAATGCCCCTTAGTTTACTTATGTCAGGCCTACAATTTAGTTCAAACGATCATGTAACTACTGCAGCAAAACAGAAAGGAAACAAACATTTGAAAGGAGAGCTAAGGTTACAGAGTTAAAAGTGAACCATACATCTCGTTAATAGCTTCCACTCCCTTACCAGAAACTACAGATACACAGCTCTGCTGGACCTACAGCATTTCATCACAATACCAACAAATACTATTCCTGTTTAAACAACGTGAACAGCTTCTCAGTGACCAGCATGCAGGTATCACAGCAGGGGAAATATTAAGAAACAAACAGTATTTACTTCCCACTGGTATGTTTCCCCTCTACCAAGTCTGATTATTTCTGCCCGTGCCTTTACATAAGAAAGGCATAAGTGAAGAGGCTGCAAGAACAGGACAAGAGGGAAAACTGCAGACAGTGGGTTTTTCTAGTGAACGTTCCTGTAAGAGTTCTTTTGATTAAAAATACCTCCAATACCAAAGAACACAAATAGTTTTGTTAATGGAACACAAGAAAAATACTCCTGATAAATTGAAATGGGGCTGTCATTGAGATAAATGTCTTCCACAGCACATGTTGGCAAAGAGCAGAAGTCACTCTGGCCACAGCCATTGCAGTACACGAGCAGCATGCACTGTTCCTTCAGAAAACAGCTCAAAGGAACCCTAAAAAAGGAATTACTCAAAAAAAAAAAAAAAAAGAATTTTCATTATAATTCCTCAGGGATTCCCATTGCTAATTGGTTACTAATGGTGTTCTTCTTAGGAAGTCTCCAGGACTAAGACTGCACCACTTCACAGGGCAAGGCTGAAGCATTCTGCCCCCTGCACTGGGCAGTAACATCCCACAAAATAAATTAAACTTCAGACCTGCTTTTATTTCCCTCAGGTCTGCAGGTCTTCAGCAGCAGTCATGCTCTCTCTTCCCATAAAAGTTTGCCCCTTATCCTTGGGGACAATGCTTTCCCAAACCCAAGCAGCAGCAGGCAGTTACCTGCACACACTGGCCATGTCCTCACTCCCCACGGGGCCACCGCTGGCCCCCACCCTGGCAGTCCCCACTGCTGTTCCCCCTCCTGACTCCCACACTAACCCAGGGCTCTTTATCTCATCTGCCAAAGAGTTACACACGTTCAGAAAGTGGATGGACAGAGAGAAAACAACTTCAGCATTGTGTTCATTCCACTATATACAGCCCACTGCTGACCAACTCCACCGAAAACAGCACTGTGGAGGCATTTGCCCAAAGTCCCAGGGTAGCCCACTAGAGAAACCAGAGGAGTTTATTCCTTGCTGTATTCATGTAATCACAGCCCTAACATTTTTCTGGAAGTACTACCGCCCAAAACTTTGAAAGGTTTTTATTAACAAGATGTTTTCAGAGTAGGAGAAATATGGCACAAAACTACAAACTTTATGCCCACTTACACTACAACATCAAAATAATCTGTTCTGCATCATATTTACAGAAAGGAACAAGAATATCTTTTTGCCTATTTCCATTTTCCAGCTCTAAAAACAGGTCATCACTTGCAAATGAGCAAAAGCACAACCAGACTAAGCAATAAATCCAAAATGACAGATTAGCAATTCCAAATTGGCTGAAGTGGGGACCACATCCTTTGGCATAATAAAAGACCATTTAGCAAAAGTGATGCCTTGATAAAGATGATCCTGGCACTAGTTCAAGCATTCATTCCTTCCAAGGTTATATAAACCTCACAAAACTGTAAATAGAACATCAAGCACCGTTACTGATGGGAATGCAGAACAGGAGGGGAAATGGATATTTGTTTTCTCAGTGAAGGCCATGGAATGCAAGCCCATTTCCTCTGTGCCTCTTTCTTCCACGGATTTTTCCCAGTCTGAACCTTAGGGATGATTTGGAGATGAAGGGAGTTCATACCAGCTTATCTACAGAAGATTCAGCAAAGCCTCTTGATCTCTTTGGAACAATAGAATGCAGAAGTTAAAAATGCATTTGTTTTTTCAAGTTCTAACCTAATCCCCTGCAACTTCAGCAGCAATTACTTAGAGATGATTAGCCCCAGAGGAAACTTTCAAAGACTGTCCCCCGAGAAATTCAAAATCTCATCCCTTTAGCCATGTTATATAAAAGGCACATTACATATTTATATATTTGTCTATTTTGACTACTCTGTGCCAATGCATAAATAGAAATTTTATATATATATATATGCATATATATATAATGTGCCTGTCATATCAACAGTTTCCAGGGAAAATATTTATAGGAGACTTTTTCAGACATAAGTCTTAAAACAAATAGTTCTACAAGGATACCCAAGATTCTACTTAACTACTAGGCATGTACAATTTACATAGTTCAAATAACAGGAGAAACAGTTATGACTTAAATTCTCTAAGTCTACTTGTCTGCTTGGAAGCATTAAGGAAAAAAAAGAAAAACAAAAACCATTTTCAAAAAATGCTCTTGACATTTTCAAAGCATGCAGTACTGCTGGCTGTGAGCTGATGGGCTACTTGCTGCTTTGCACATGCCCCAGTAATGGGAGGCAGTTAATTTGTGTACAGAACACTTGCAGAAGTTTCACTCTTCTATGTGCACAGCCATCAAGTGTGCTTATGCTGCTGAAATGAAGTTATATAGTGATAAACACGCAGCTCACTCAACCTCCAGTAATTCATATTATTAATTCCTAATTATGGTGATAATCAGCTGCTTCTGCATTTCCTTTTAGGAAAATTTTTTGCTATTTATATCAACATGCCAGGGTTAGCCAATAGCTAGGCAGGGTTAGCCAATAGCTAGGCAGGGTTAGCTATTTTTAAATATGGATGCTATAAGGGAAAAAGGAAATGCACAGACCAAAGTAAATTTCAAAAATTTCCATGTATGGGAGTCAATCTTCCACCTCAGAAACACACAAAACCACTTGTAGTTTCTTATTTCTTACTCCAAATCACTGCCCATGGGCAATGATCTTTCCAATCACACTTTCCTGCAGTTATGGATGTGGATCTAAGCTGAATTGGATAAAAGAAGGATAAAGAGAAAAAACTCCACTATCTTACAATTGGCAGCAAGTCTTCAGTCTTCACACAGCAAGTAGTATAAATACTGGCAGCATACTGCTAGAATTTAAGCACCAGGCTAAAAATTTCTGAGTCTTTACAACTTAAACAAAAATACTAAGTTAAAAGGCCTAGCAATAACTTGGAAACAGAGTGAGAAATCAGAGTTTGAAAACACCAAATCCATAAATTGACAGGTGCAACAAAAATACTATGATTTAAGTCAAGGTTAAGATGAAAAAACATATGTATTAAGTATAGTATGGGATTTTTACGACTCAAAAGCCCATTTCTACTCCATAGCCACAAGACACAAGAATAAATTTACTGGTAACGTGCTTGCAGTAAGCACATGCACATCTGAAATGACATTAGACTGTCAGTCTATCCCAGCACAGTATGCTTAAGGCAGCATATGTAGTTGACAAACATAAACTGATTTCAATGCTTAAAATAGCAAATATCCTTATGGAAAATTAGCACCCAAATGGGAAGTGATAAATGTTCTGCCTACAAGCAAGAGTGCACACACTACCCACCATCCACACTGCAAGTGACTAGAAACAAAACACTGTAAGGGCAGCTTGTATGTTCAGGTTAGGTCTGTCATTTTGCACAACTCCAATCCTACCTGCCACAGGCAGCAGCTGATGCAGAATACTGAAATTGGAACATAGAATGTTATATTAAAGAACAAGTTTTGCAAAGTCCCTCTTACCTCAGCCTCTTTCTGCTGAAGGATTCTATCCTTGTCTACCACTTCCTCTTCAACAGGCCTATTGAAGAAAGGAAGGCATTGATAGTAAAAAATACAGAAGTAAAAATCTCCAAGAAGACATTCAAGATTCATATTTCAATTAATATAACATCAACAAAGTCTACATGCTTCCACACAGGGGAAATTAGGACATTTTTAAAATCATGCTTCACTCTTACAAAAGGCCATCTTTACCTCACAGACTCCTGCTATTCACTGTCCATTCCTTAAACTTTGATTTCTGTACTGCTACATGGATCTTTAATGAAGAGATTACCTCCACTATCTATCCACAGTACAAAAATCAACCACTAAAAAGCTGTGTAGGCTATTTCCTTTCTTCTTTAACATCAAAATGCTTTGCTGAATACTTAAAGAATAAGTGGAGTGTGGACAAGAGCAAGTTGCTATCCAAAAAGATGCAGCAAAGGTAGATGTGGATTTTTTGCATTAAATTGCCAAGGACAACCTTGTCAAGAATTAAAAAAGAGATAATAAACTCCATAAAAAACACACAAATGATCAGAAAAGATTGTTTGGTCTGAACTTCTCTCTTTAGCTATATATGAAGGACCAAGAGAAGCAGCACCTCCCCAAGCAGATAGACTGGGGCCTATTTAAATGTGCCCACTAGTGTTCATTTTCTCCAAGCAGACACCATTACATAAAACCTATCTTGCTTGCAGGCATCTTCTTTCTGCACACTCCAATTAAAAGCAAAGAGAAAAGGGGATGGATACAGAACACACAGCTGGTTATAAGCATAGCACTTTGCTATATATTATTTCTCTTCAAGCAGAGCATTTCATACAAATTTCAGAATTCCATAGATTGAAATCTCATCAGAAATAATTGTTTACAGGTGGGATTAGTCAGGAGGAGGAGCAAGTCCCACGTCAGCGGGCAGTGAGGAGCAGCAGAGCCCAGGGGCAGCACAGCACACACTTACTTGCCAGTGCGTTTTAGCCTCTCGGAACGGAAGTTCTCGTAGTGCAGGTCTTGGGTCACCTCCTGCAGGTCCTGCATGTGCGTTCTAGAACAGGCAAAGGGCTATTGAACACTCTGTCATTCTCAGCAAAGCAAAGAAAAACACCCTTTTATCTTCTGTTTCTGTTTTATTTAATGGATCTATTTACCAGAAAGGTAAATCCTTACAGACCAAGCCAGCCAGAAAGCCAGCCAGAACTCTGCTTTCAAGTTCACTGCTCTTTAATTCATTCCTAAGTGCCCCCACCAATATTATTCAAAGACCCAAAATATGCTGTCCTCCTCTTGATCATTAATTACTTCAGACAAGTTGTTTATACCTGGTTTTGCAGTGTTAAGAACATTCCAAAGACAGTTATTCAGAAAGATACTTTAATTCCTAAAGTATTTTATTACTCTTAAGTGCTGTCAAATAGAATTTGTAACTGGGAACTAGGTGGAGCTGCTTGGCTCGCACAACAGCTGACATTGCTTAACAATGTCCAATTGCCAAAAAAAAAAGGAAAACCTGCTTGCTCCCAACGCCCAGCAGAGGGCAATCCCTGCCCAGTGCAGACTGAATTTGGAATGACACAACGGAATTCATCTCCAACAATAGCAAAACATCGTTTTTAAAAAATCACTTAAAACCATTTACGCAGGCAGAATATCCGTATCGGCTAAAATCATAACAGGGTGGGGTGTCATACTGAACAAAGGATTTCCCATACTGACAAGAAAATTGCACTTTGCTTTTAGAATATTCTTCACTTCGAAGAGTATTTTAAAAGCCTCTCTGCCCCACCAACTGCACCATAACAAAACTTCAGCTGGTATGTAAAGCCATCTAATCAGTTCACTTAAGACATAAACCATCACATGTATGTGGCAACATAAAATATAGAAAATATTCTGAATTCAGACATCAGAAGATACAGCAGGAAAACAAGCTGCAGGGGACTAAAATGTCACTCTACACTGCCATCAGGGCCAGTTTTAAATTAAGGAATTACCATTGCTATAGGTCTTTAGTCATTGTGGCAGTTAGGTCACCACAGGAGATGGGATCATTTTACCATTACTCACACCAGCATTGTGCGCAGCTTGAGGAAATCATTGTGCTCTGGATTTTCAACTTCAACAACTCCCCAGGGATACAGGCGGCCTCTGATTTTTTTCCCTTTCACCTCAATAAGTTGATTGGATCCAATAACAGCAAAGGGAATGCTAGCCTAGTTGAGACAGAGAAAAAAACAAATTACTGTTTTGATTTTTGGCTGGTTAGTTTTAGTATTTTGCTTTGTCTTTCTTTTAAAGAAAGGACAAAGATTCAAGTAACAGGCAGGAGAGGGGGAAAAGAAATGTTGACAAACCCTCTACTAAAACCCTTTCACATCAGAAAACCAACAAATCCCATTCTAGGCAATGCAACCTCTCCTTATGAGCACCTGTAGCTTTGTCAGATCAGTTTGTTTGAACAGAGGCACAGAAGGAAATGACATTTCGCTTTAGGAACACTCGACTGTTGTTCAAGCACAGTTTGGGCATAATGTGTCATCTGACACAACATCATGCATGGAGAACAGCCAACAGAAACATACTTCAGATACAGAGTGAAGTAGCTAGAAAGAGAATTTCAGACACATTCTTCAAACACCTTTGCAAGCACAAAGAGGAAATTACTTCAGTAAAACCTTGATTATCTGCTTTAACAAGAGGCAAGTTGTTAATTAGTACAGCAACCATAACACACACAATCTCTCTCCTTGCTTGCATGATAAATGTTTGAGTCAGAAAATAGACTGCAAATAATAGTTCATGGTGAACAGTGGTTTGCACTTAAAAGAGAAAAGAAGGGAAAGTCATGACACACTACACTTGGAATTCTGATGAAGCAGAGACTGGAATAAAAAGGATTATAATTCAGAGTCAGCACACAAAGGAAACTGAAATTTTCATCACATTGTAAAAGGAATAAAGTACTTTTAGGCACATTGTAGAGTGAAGAACTACAGCAGCAAAACGATAAACTAGGAGTGAAACTTGCCTTTAAAACTCTAGTTTGTTCTTTAAACTCCTCATCTTCATCAGAATCTGCATCGGGGAGCTGGTAAATCCTAATGCCATGTTCAGAAATCTCATCCAGAACCTGAAAGTTTGCAAAAAAGAAACAATAATACTCTTATTTCATTGAAGAGGTAATCAGCTAAAAATATATAGAATTGATTTACTAGTCTGTCACCAGTGTTCACCTGACTCAGTGTCCAAACTGCAAAATAACACAGGCTTGAAGATTTTTTAAAAGGCACAAAAGATAAACGTATTTTCAGAAAACACAGCAAGTAAATAATTAAAAAGTGCCAGAAGATTTACAAGGCAAATACAGAAGCAAAGTGAGGTTAATATGAAAAAAAGAGCAAAAGTAACAAGAAGGAATTCACTAGTTACAGCATCAAAACCATTCACCCCATGTCAAAGTACAGCATCAAAACCATTCACCCCACGTCAAAGCACATTTTTGTGCATTTGATATGTTCAAAAATTTAGAAGGCAGTGCCTATTGCCTCTTGAATTAAAAAAGGTAAAAGCTTATCATCCACTTAAACTGCAGAAAGTCCTTAAAAATCCACTAAGAAAAAGACCCTGCTCTTGAACAGTTTTCTTTGTCATTAACGTCTGAGGTTAACATAAAAAATACACTATCTGTATTCCTGGGCACATTCTTTTCCTAATGAAATCACTGCAGGGGTGAGCAGCCAGCATAACTCCAGGCCTTTGGCAGTTTCAAAAGGTGGCACAAGTCAATCCTTTTTTCAAAACCAAAGAGAATGTTTCTGCTGCCACACTACTGAATATACTTAAGTCAGCTCTTGTCACGGCATCAAATGCACTGACGAGAGTTACTTTCAGTAAAGGAAGTGTGGTGGTATAACGACAGCATGAAGAATGCTGAGATTCCACAATGACTCTCTCCAAAGGGATCTCGGATGTTTCAGCAGAAAAAGGGGAACTGTGCAAACTTCCTAGAGCAGCAACTGTAACCCTGCAAACAGCACCTGAACCAAGCAGCTGCACTGCTGAATGAAATCCCAGCATAGACAAAGTCTGGGCAAATCCACAGAGGGTTTTGAAGTAATTGTAAAAATATTCAGAAGGCCTATGCAAGGACTTGTGATGCCATTACTATGTATACAAGTGGAGATTAACTTGGTAGCACGAAAACAAGCAGGCTTCAAATAGAGAGGTCTTAATGAGCCTTCCCTGAGTATTGTTGGCTTCCTCGATCCTCTGTCACGACGGCAACCAACAGCTACAGTATAACTGAAAATTGTCCAAGCAGAACTTGGTTATTAAACAGGTGTTTAAAAGAAAACAATTCTCCAGATCATTAGCAGAGGAAAGACCATGTATGAGCCACAGCTGTTCCCCGACCACGTTTCCCTGCCAGGTACATAAACATCCCCCGCACTCACACACGCGCGCAATGAATAAAGTACTACGAGCCCCCACCTACACAGAGAGCAGGATTTTATAAAGAGAAAAGAAATTTGGGAGTAAGTGTTGCCAATAAGTAATTAATACATTCACACAATGACATTTAAATCAATGCATGTTGTTACTGTTTTGCAAAATGGAAGAGACCTGAACTGTCACCAAATGACAATAAAAGATGCACAGCTGGGATGGGTGGGGCAGCGCTGCACTTCGATGATGCCTTTAAGCAGTTGCATAAAACAAGAAAGCACATTTAACCTGGCTGAGATCTTCAAGATAAAATGCAACTGGAACAATAACGGGAAAGCCGACAGCAAGGGGTGCTAGAATAATATATTACAGCTGTTATACCTAGTGCTTTCCTGAAAGGAAAAAGAATTGCAATAAAAACAAACTGTATTTTATGCTCCTAACAATGAAACAGCATTTTGCTTCTTCAAATCTGAATTTTATTGGCCTCAGAGGATTCTGTGTTCCTAAAGATTAGCCTTCCCATGGGAAATTAAAAAAAAGTCAAAATATTAGTTCCCCTCTCATGAAGTCATTCTTTTGAGCATGTTTCCTTAGCAGCCTTGCATGGCACAGCTTGTGAAAATGTCTTGCATTTCTTCCCACTCAAGAGTTTTAAAAAATAACTTTGAATTCCAGAAAGCCCAAACAGGAATTACTCCAAGCTGGGTTTCCTTTGCAAGCACCACAAGCTAATCTTGCTGCTTAGTCCATAGCGGCAAAACAAAAACATTTTACTTCAGATTGACGGCCAAATGGCAGAAACATCTAAAAAAAGTAAGACTTCAAGCTGCGTCAGCAAAGCAGGACTTTGATTCCTACTCTTGATTAGAGACTCTGTTGGCCAAGATGCTTTGAGTTAGAACAATATACAGTAGCTTTGATTTTCAAAGCTTTGGAAGCACATTATACATTTGACTTAATATAAACTCAGTTTGCAGAGTGACCTTTGCCAGCAGTATAAAAATAAAGAAAATTTGTTTACCTGCTTCCTAACCACTCCCTCAGACTACAGATGCCCTTTATCTTGTACTTAGCCAGTGCATAAATGTGGTGTCCATATGTCAAGACTGTTTTAAAGATTAGTTAATTAAAAGTTTGTTAAATTCCCAGTGAATTATATTTTAAAATAATTAATGTTCCACTTAAACGCCTCCTTCAAATCTTTCAACATCATTCTGCTCCCAAATGCTGAACCAAAAAGCAAGCAACTGTGAATACTGAGCCCGAAGTACACTGCTGAAAGGGCAAATACAGGGGGCTTTATAAAAAGTAGCAGCTCCACAAACAATGTGAGATAAAAATCTTTCACCAAGTCAGTACAGTAACAGAAAAGGAAAAGCAATAAAACCTGCACCATCAGCCACATTTTTGCTTTATTATTTCCCTATGAGTTCTCTCAATTTGCATGCAGTGCACCTGTCATTTCCTTATAGTATTTGTGGAGGAACAAAATTAAAGTTCAAGAGCCTGGACAGAATTTCTCCCAGCAAGATCTAAAGGTCCCTCTTGTCTCAATGAATAGACCTTTTTTTTTTTTTTATTTATTTCCTCCTTTCCCCTGGTTCACCATAAAGCTGCTCATTTCTGTACAAATATCTCTTCCCCTCTTCAGTGGATGTTTGTCTGCATTGCAGACAAGGTTCATACAGTCACACAACTGTCCCCACTTTTAACTTCCTCAGCTACAAAGGATTCATTCCATTTCTTGGGCAAGTTTTCTTACATCACAGAGCTTTATAACACACAGCAGCAATGCCAGCAGTACCTCACTTGGTCAAACTGTAGTTCTTCACATGCCCACACAAACCACGGCCACACCTGTCACTGTGGCACTGGTTCACACAAAAAAGCCCCAAACAAATCCTCTGAATTTAGGTGGTGTTCAGTTAATGTGCTGCTTTGCAAGCATGATTTCATCTATACTATTTTCCCAGTTAAATAAAACTGCAGTCCCTCTTCAGGAAAATTGAAAAATACTCCCAACACAAACACCCCTGGAACAAAGATCCAGTAAACATTCTAAAGGCCTACAGGAAGCCACAGGGTCACAATTAACACAAATGTCATGCCTTGCATGAAAATGTCATATAAAAGATACCTTACCATGAGAAGGTTTACATTGGTGTAAAATACAGATTGCATTTTAGAAGTACTAATTATCTCTACACTACTCAAGTCATTAAATTTGTAAAAATTCACAGGCTTTGTAGGGTTCAAACCCATTAGACTTTACAAATTATTGTACTGGTTTTGAGTCAACTGAACCTGACAAAGCTTGTGATCTCAGTAAATTTTACTGGTCCACCTCTAAGCATACATAATACAATCACACCACCTACCCATTCCTTTAACAAGGTGCATGAAGTCATTCTCAGTCAAAGAAGATAAACCAGAACAGATTAAATATTTACATCCATTGCCCAGATGATGTGATAAAATGGAAATTCGATTTAAGGTTAAAGACTTGTACAACCACAAATATTGACATTATTCCATTGAATTCACTACAATGTCACTTTTGGCAAAAGCTGGGCTGTCTTGGAAAAGTTTGTCAAAAAAAAAATTTCAGGATGCTGAGTAAACCTTCCAAAGCAAAAGAAAGCTTTTAGTACCACTGTCTGGAAATAGAGTCTCCACTGCAACCCTGAGTATGTCCTGGTGTTTCAGACGAACAGATAACCCAGCAGGAAAAATGTTCACACAACGACATGCATTTATCCATAACAACAGAGCTACAAAGGCATCCTGCTCATATATTAACCCAACTGTCCTGTCTCTGTATTGGTGTTTTAGTTTGTGTCATGGGTGCACTTATTAAATAAGTTTCCAACCACATTTTGCTACAAACCATGCAGCAGAGTGCACAACCCAAGCACCTTTCGGATGAAAGTGAAGATATGCCCTCAGAACACACCTAATGCACTCCCAGCACTAATGGGCACTCAGGTCACTGCTCTATGAGAGCCAGTGTGAAACACCTCCACTTCTCCTTTCAGGATTGTCTGAACCCTTGTTACAAACTGTGTTGCTCAAAACCTGCCCTACTGGGTGCACTGCTTGCTAAGATACACGAAGCCAATAACAGCCACATCTTAGCAAGCGTAACTGGTAAAGCACATCAGACTTGAGTGAAGATTTCCAACCTCACACTTCCTGAAGATTAGGTTCTTGGCCAATATCATTCACCCCTCTTCAGTTCGAAATTACTTTATACTTGGCTTTAATATTGTATGGGTTGCTCTGTCCTCATGATCAAGTGTTAGACCTACTCTTCTCTTCAGCCTCTCCCTCTCCTTCAGCGTCAGGGTGTCAGCCTTGGCAATCACAGGGACAATGTTGACTTTTCCATGAAGAGCCTTCATGAACTCTACATCTAATGGCTTCAGTCTGCCAAGAAGCAGGAAAAAAAAAAAAAGATTTAAAATAGGCATGGGGTCTTGTGTTGTTTGTTTTTTAACAGAACAAATGTATTAAAAATTATTTATTTCAAGTGTCCACATAAACAGTATTTTCATAATAAATTAAGTCAGCTTAATGCCCTTGCTTATTAACTTGGTTGTGTAAAGTTTAAGTTGTAATTAAAATTATCACTAGACAATGAACTGGATATTAAAAGCACTTATGTTTCTGGGTGATAAACAATGCAGTACTGACTGCCTTGAAACACTATTAAGTGCCAAAAAGAGGACGAGGTAAAGGAGAGCATTAATCCTCAAAGACTGTTTTAATTGCACAGGCTAACTGACAGGTTGGGAAGTAACTCAATTAACATTACTGCTAAGTCACCAGTTCAAGTAATGAACAGACAAGGCACAAGGTACAGCACCCTAAAATACAAAAGCTCAAGTTTTTTCTTACCCATGCCCAAAAGGAGAGATGAAGTAAAAGCAGCAGTGGACTCTGTTGTCAATGATGTGGCGCCTGTTCAGACCACTCTCATCATGCAGGTATCTCTCAAACTGGTTGTCAATGTAGTGGATGATTGTTTTGAAGCTGTGGTATGGGAGGGGGGAGAAAGGGAGACATCTCACATCAGCTTTAAGTAATAAGGAAAGAATCACAAAAAGATAAGAACACAAAGAGAAACACACTGTTACAAAAATTCAACTTCCTAGCATTTTATCTGGTACTGAGGAAAAATATTTTGATAATACAGAAGGGTGTTTTCATAACAACCACCAAGTGTCAACTTATGCCTAGAGCCAATTTCAAGTGTTACTCTGTTCACTGGATAAAAAGTTCAAGTGCAAGCTCAGAAAAAAACATTCGGTGCTGAGACAACACAGGAACAGAAGATTCAGGATTTTTTCTGCCTTTTTTCCTGGGGATGGGGGCTGAAGATTTGTTTTTAAACCAGTTGACAAATTACATATCCCGGATATCCTCTTGATTTACAACCCTGACCCTAGAGCCAGGTTTCTACAGTTATCCATGAAAATTCTGGTATTCTAGTCTGCTTGAATTAAGTACAAATACATTTGCAAGTCATGCACTTAAGCATCACTTGATTTATTAAGCTATTTTTGTCACCTTACAGAATTCTTTTCTGTTGGCAAATAAAAATAATTCCTACTTAGTTCAAGGTAATTTAAAATATTCCCTACAAAGAAGTAAATGAGCACAAAATCTGATCATATAGATTAATCAGACACAGAGAGAGCAGTGACTAGAGAGAGAAAACACAATGCCTAACTAAGAAGATCATTTTAAGCTATTCCAGAGCATGCAGACACCTGCAAACACCATTAATATAAAAGAACACTTTCTATTGGGTACTGCAGGGGAAGGGAAATGAACAGCTGACGTAGATAAGATCAGGCAGATGATTGTGTATCGTGAACATGTCTTAAACTACTTGAGAAAAAACTAAGCAGAAAGCTTAACTTGAGAAATAGGAACATCCATATTTCTGTTGCCGAGAAAGCACAAATTCGATGAGATGCATTTAAGGAGGAAACAGAGCAGATAACAGAAAAGAACATTAGTAATTTGGGAAATGAACACAGAATGTTGGTAAATACTGCAACAGGCAGCAACGTTTGACCCAGGGCTGCAGGGCTGCAAAGGAGATAATAAAAGAAAGTAACAAGAATGATGGAAGAGATCCTGGGGGGAATTTAATTCTCCATAGCCAGGTAAGCTTTTGCATTGAGAAGGAATAAATCCACAGTAGAATATATATACACGTTTACATCATTGCAAGATTTATCTGTTCTAAGTCATATTACAGAAGAAAACAGAGCAAAAGATGGAATTTATTTGGTTTTGACCTTAGTGCTACTTATTAGGAACCAGCATCTTAATACCTAAACGTGCTGAAACACATCAATATGGTTTTTGTTCCTGCTGATCTTCAATACTTCTCCTAGCCAGTAAAAGGTAATGAGACTGAAGACATACAAACACTAGGACAGAAACCAAACACTAACAATGGGAAAGAACTATCACACATTTCTCTGGCAATGTCATTAGTTTACGTGCAGTTTTCTAGCTCTAACAGCTATAATTTTCCCTATAAATATGGTGTTAGTGTCCTGTACCTCCTGGCTTCCGGGAAACACCTGGCTTATACCACAGTGCTGTCATTACTTAGGAGATAGCACATCCTGTATTGTAACAGCAAACAACACAAACGCTGCATTTAAGCCCACTGGGGGAAAATGAACAATATTATCAAGCTGCCAAGACCCACAAAATATAACCTTAGTCAGTTAAAAAAAAGAAAAAAAAAAAGAAAGAAAAAAAGAATTTAGCAGCAGCCAGAGAGCAGAGAGCAGCTATCAAAGAATGCCCTGTGACATCTCAAGCAAGATGAAATAAAGCGTGTGATCATCAGTATCTAACAAGTTCACCTGTAGTCTGTTTTTGTCAACCACTTTTTTGAGGCCAAGTATCAAAGCAAATCTGAGCATCAAGCAATTTTTTCCTCCCCTGATTAGATCCTCCCTTTTCTCATGAAAGATGTTATTTTAAGGACATGGTTCTCTCATGATCCCAATGTACTCACGCATGGAAAAGATGTCAAATGCGTCAAACCTCCCACTACAAAGAATTTTGCTGTTCTCCAAACACACCCCTAAACTGATGCCATGAGCAATTCTAGGTGTGGGTCTGATTCTAGAATACAGAAACCCAGCCAGCACTAAAGCTTCACACAGAATCTAAAAAATTATCACTATGATTAATTGTGGTTCACCTCCACCTCTCCTTACAAACTGTTTTAAGTACAATAGCATCCAAAAAACAAGAATTACTCTACTTCAGAAAATGCATTGCACTAAATCTATAACAAATCATTTCCCAATCCAACACTGTTGTTCTTCCAATCCAGTAGACCTCCTGGACACACTCCTGGTAGCACAAAATCCTTATCAGTCCTTCTGTGATACAAAATACATAAATATGTACCTCAGCTCCCATCCATGAAAGTCAAACTCTAAAATTTAGCCCTTTCATCAATGCACAGAGACTAAAAGCCATTAGGGAACCTACTCAGGAGAAAGATATTGGAAACACTCCCAGTGATTGTTGCCTCTTAAGAGACACTGTGCCAGTTTGGTTTACCTGTGTTCAAAAACAGCCTTGGTAAAACTCATCACCCTGAGAAATAGTCTGCACAAATTGCAGGCTTCCCAAAAAAAAAGGGCTTTATAAACCTTGGATCACGATCAGCACTATCTACTGATGAACCACAACTGCAGTAAATGCTCCTGAACACAAACCTAAGTTCAAGAACATGAACTTGCTCCTTCCTCTGCACTACCAAGGAAGGAAGGTGGCTGTACTGGGTTAGTCTTCACTATGGTTCAAAACAAAGAGTCTGTCCACCCAAGTCCCGGAGACATCCTGTAAAGATTAACAGACTTTGTCAAAATGACACTTGCCATGGCTGAAAGGCTTTTCATGTGACATAAGCACACTAAAGAGATACCATTGAGTGCATCTTTTTATTTTGTAGGATGTAAGCACTATTTGTTCCTGGAGCGTATTTGATGTTTCAGATTTGTCACAGAAAATTACGTATAAATTGTTCTACTCAGGTCTGAATCACCACGGAATGATTCTGTTCAGAAAACCTCCACATAGAAGGGGGAAAATCCAAACACGTAGGTCTCTAAGAAACATCTGAGCAGAATAAACAAAGGGCATTAGAACACAATCAACAGGAAGAGCTCTCTATAACACAATGCACAGGCTGCAGAGCTCTCAGCTCCAGCGGAAGGAAGCTCTAGTCAACAGTGCACAAAATAAGCAAGACCATGATGCAGCCCAGAAAGATGCCTTTGTGTTATTCCAAAAGTTCAATTTTTTTCAACTTACTAAAGTAGGAAAAGTGGGAGGAAAATAAAAATCTCACTAGAGCTTCACTTTCAGACTTTCATTTAGTGCATTACAGAACTCACCGCCTTCACTTTTGCTGTGTTCCTACATCTATACCACAGAAAGAAGAGAAAAACCCTGTCTGATAATAAGAACACTGCAGATACATCATTCTGTCAATGAAAGATTGCAAAACATTCTATTAGCATTATATATGGGTTTTTCATCTGCTATCTGTCTCTTTCCTGGTCTTTAACTTATAGTGAAGGACTCAAATCAACCTGTATTAGCTTAATGCTCCATTTCTCTGCACAGTGACCCTTGTTTGCCTTGGGATTACCACCACCACCACAAATAAAGTGTCAACAAAATTAACAACTAAGTAAAATAAATATTGTTAGCACTTCTTAAAAAACAATCACATGAAAATTTTAAGTTTTACTCCTCTGCAACTAGAAGCATCCCAGTAAGGATATCTCATCTTTATTTGAAAAAAGTTATCAGCTTTCCACAGTTAAAGAGAATTGGCTGAGTGTGCTTATTTGTAAATTACATTTATGAACTTATTAATTCTAACTTTGTTACAAATTGCCCAGTTCCTTTCTAGCTACTTTATAATCTTCTCTCTTCACAATCATCATGCTAAAGCAGTTATGTTTTCCAGTGTATTTGCTGACAATTACTTAATCCATTAAAGATTGTCAGTGATATTGAGGCCAGAGAGAGCCAAGTGCTAACTTCACCATAAAATACCACCAGTTCTACCCAAATTGCTGGTAGCACATACAGAAGTCAGGAGATGAAAAGAACTGTCTTAAAAACATGGAAACTGGATGGGCTAGAGACATAGAAAGTAAAAGACAAAAAGTTTCCCCCCACCAGAACTTTGTCCTATTGGAATGGCCATAGAGACAAAAAGCTGACTGCAGTGCTCGGAGAAACTTTTTGAAGGAGAGGCTGTTAATTTTGAGGCAGAATCATAGACACAGCCTACAAAACTTTTAAAAACATCAGAAGTGGTTAGAAAACTGAAACTGGAAATTGTAGAAAGTAACATCAACACACTAAAGTAGTGTTTGTGTACAACACACACTTCATTAACAAAGCAGTATTTCCACACATACCAGTCCTGGCTGTTAATGGCATCTCCATATCCTGGTGTGTCAACTACAGTTAAACGCAGCTTCACCCCTCGCTCCTCTATCTCTACTGTAGAAGCTTCGATTTGAACTGTTCTCTCTATTTTCTCTAAAATAAAGGAACATTTGGATTGTTATTTGCCTATCAATTGCTGCAGAGACCCCCACACGAGAGAGCAATAGAGGAGGAACTGCAAGCTCAAGTGTGTTGTAATCTGCATAACACAAAATATTTTATCAAAATACACAAAGAAGTAGACAAAATTTAACACCACGTTTTTGTAAGTAAACAAGAAACAATGAACTAAAACGTGGGCTTGCTTATGACAATATGCAAAAATAAAATCATAATACTCAAAAGCACAATAGATTCTTTGTCAAAAGGTTATGTACATCTCTAACCAGGATTTAAGGCACTAGAGACAAAAAGCAGTAAGAAATGGGGATTAGAGCAAAACCACATTTAGGTATTTGATACCTAAAAGGTTTGGGAGGTGGTTTTTTAGTAACAACTGATAAAGAAACTAAAGCTGAGTTTTTGAAAGGAAATCTAAATAAGAAAATGACAGCTAAACAAAACACAATTTAGAAAATTTAAATACAGCGTGACGGAGGGGTGTAATGGGTGAAGAATGAATCGATATTAACAGAAAGAACATGAAATTTTATAGGGTGGAGTGCACTGGAGGAACTGCAAAACCACATTTACCTGCAGCTCCAGGAATATAACGTTCTGGATAAAGATCAGTCAGGAACAGACTGTTAATTAAAGTGGATTTTCCTAAGCCAGACTCACCTACAAACAAAATAATTCAGGTTATTAAGCATATACACTTTTTACTCCAAGATTTTTAAAGCACCTTGTCTTTCTCCAAGCCCATTATGGAGGAAAAATAATTTGTTCATCAGGATCCACCCTAGCTTTTGATATAAAAACATCAAAGGTTCAGCTAAGCACTTTGAAAACACCGGAAAAACAAGCCTCCAGTGTTTTCATAATAGTTACATGAAAATTGTAAGTTTACTGTAACAGATGTCACAATAAAAGCTGAAAGGTCATAAGGCACTTGGACTACAGATCTAGAGATAGTTCAGTTACTTGCAGGGCAATCACAGCTTTTTTCATTTAAACTCACAAAATCAGGAGCTGTAACTCTCCTGCTGAACATTTGTGAGAGCTTGAAGGTTTTCCTAAACTAGAAATTGAACCTGGAACACTACTGGGAAGAAAATGAGTAAAGCAATCCCAAACTAACAGTCAAGTTTTGCACCCTTATAGTTAAGCCCATATGTGTTCTATGAAATTGAAAATCATAAAGCAAATTATTCAAAATTCATCTGAGAAGTTTCATAATTCTGTAACTTCAAATGATACAAATTTTATCCTACATCTAAGTAATAAAGTTAAGCATGTAAATTTAACTACTAAATCGGAGTTTCAAAAAATCACTTGTTTCCTAACCCAAGGAATCAAAGGAGTCAGCATTTAGACTAGCTAGCCATATTATTTTAGATCCTAATAACCTGATCTCAGAGATGAAAAAGTTATCTGCATTTCCCATCACAAGCTACATGACACAAGAACTCTCCACTTATCACTAATTACCTATTTATCTCACAAACATTGCTGAATACTGTCACCAAGTAATCCCAAATGGTACTACAGGGCACATTTTCATTTTTCACTAACTGCTACAAAAGGGTGACAGTTCTGTGGACTCCCTTTGCACATGTACACCATTAAACTGATTAAATGTAAACATAATTCAACATGCCACTGGGAAGAGCTTTGTGCCTAAAGGACTCTCCATCAAAGAGACTCAGACATGCTCATTGACAGAACAGGCAAATTACAGGTTTATCTCTGACACCAGAGTGAGTCAGTACAGATCAGCAGCATCACCATTTCAACAGCAAGATACTCACCACGTGCATTCATGCCTTCAATTGGGAAACAAGAGTCAAAGAAAGATTAAACAACTACCCCTATCATCTGATGATGAATCAGGAATACAAAAATGTCCTGTTGGCTCCAAGGCATCATCTTTAGTTATTATAAATACTTCCTCCTACTAAACATGACAAAATAGTAACAGATTTAATTAGAAAGTGTACAGAGGTTCAAAGCTTTTTCTTCTGTGTAACAGTCAATTGCTAAGTAGGACGATGTATACGTCTATGTGAAAGAAATTTTGTTGTTGTTGTTGTATAACAGTCAAAAATACTTAAAGAAGTCACTTACCAACCACCATCAGTGTGAATTCAAAGCCCTTCTTCACAGATTTCCTGTGAACCTGGTTGGGCAGATTAGCAAATCCCACATAGCCTGCCGAGTCGGAAAACTGACAAGAAAACAAAGGTTGAATATAAATGAGATCCCTTTCCCCCTAAAAAGCTGAAAAAGAGTTTACTTGATTCTACACAATAAAGTGCAGGGGTATATAAAGCACAAGGAAGAATACAGAATGAAACGATTTTTGCTGCAGTAGCAAGGCAGACCTTGAAAAGGCTCATTTAGCAAACAGGCTGATATAAATAGAAATCAGATAAGTACCTTGGGCTACACAAACAAAAGTCTTCCCTTGGATAAAATAAAAATCTGCAAGCTTGCAAGAACACACTTACTAATCTTAAGAAATAAATACAGCTAAAAATAAAAAAATCTGTTCAAATTTGCTGTCTGCTGCTATTATCTTCTATAAAAATAATGCATATACTTACAGGTAAAAACCAAGAACATTGTACTAACGGGGGATTACTGAGATACAATCATACAGAGATGTATCTTTTGCTTGTTAAATTGTTCACCTATCTTCACAATCTTTAACTTCTAATACAAAAGCAGGAAAAAGAAACATGCCTGAAAAACTTATCAAAGAGATTTGGGCTATAAACAGGGCAGTCTGCTCCACCATCTGTTATCCATTGACTGAAAACCTAACAGGAGCCCAAGTAAGAACTGCAGCCACCGGATTTAGGGACCTATGGGCTACCTGAACCAGATGTTTTCTTCACAAATGAGTTTATGATGAGAACGGGTTTTTTACAATGCCATACACTTCCAGTGGTGTGGGGGGATACAAGGGAAATCACCTAAAAGGTAATTATTTATTTGCTAACAATCCTTTTAAAGCCTATCCATGTGGGTAAAAACATTAGAAATGAAGGTTTGTCATATGAAATTTCCTTAGGTGAAGGTACCATTTGAACTTTGTAAGCAGAGACTGAATGTCTGGTGAACACCAGAAACCCTATCACTAGGATCACATGCAATCTCTGTCTCAGCTAAGCAGTTCCTTTTAAAAAACACATCTGAAGCAATAAGGTATCATTTATTCACAATTTTAGCACTTCAGTAAAACCACAAGTATTTCACAAGTTGAACAGATTCTGGACAAAATTTTGGCTATGCAGCCATCTCTTTACCTTTACTTTTTCACCTGACTGAGACATGTTTCTTCACTTCAAGTTTCAGACACTAGGAAAAAAAAAAACATAGTGCATGTTAGCTGACTTGAAGATTACATTACTTTTCATTTTGAACTGATTCACTGCATGTAATAATCACATTTTATTCTAGTGCTATCTAGTGAATGAAATGTCACACACCCCAGGATTACCAGAACAAACAAGCCATAATCAAAATGTCCTGCTTCTGAAATAAATCACAGGAGTACTTCATTTAAATACTTAAAAATTTCAAAACAGAAATATTCCTTTAAAATGCAAAATACTAAAATTTAGTATCACAACAAACTTTCACCCATCCTGTCTTTATAGAAGGATGGTTCACAGATAGACGAATGTAATGCAAATGTTGTCCAAACATTACATTGGAGAATTTATTACCACATCCAAAAATTCTCATGAGAACAGGACACCTACATGATTCCCAGGTAAGGGTCAGAACATGACATTATTTTCAGTGACTTCAAAGTGCTATTGCTGAATAGGACACCACACTTGGCTAACCCATGCTGGACACAAAAATTCACCCCAGTGTGAAAGACTATCAAAAAAGATTTGTTCTTTAGTTTCAGACACCCTGAACAGCTGGACTTTGGCAAGCCCTTATCTCTTCACTTAAGGATGTTAGCTGTGCTATAGATTACTTATCAGGGCAATAGCAAGGCCCTTTCATTTAGAGCAGCCCCAGAGTAGGGACAGGAAACGCAGAAGTGGCAGGAGCACTTCACAGCTTGGTTTGTTGACAATGCAGCTCTTGGCCTGGGAAAGCAGGGAAGTGACCTATGCAGGCACCTGTGTGTTCAGACTTTCCTGTTGGGTAGCAGGAGTCGTTTTAGCAGGATACAGTCCAGTTTCTGACACTGGCAGTTTGACAGTCAAATCCTGGCAGAGACACACTAAGCTCTGGACTGAAGGAAAAGTTGAAGTTAGCGTAATTGCCACTTGGAGTTTTAAACAAAACAGGTCTCCAGCTCCCAGGGTATTTCACTTGCCCTGCAGCAGGCACTTAAAATCCTGGCAGCTGTGCAGGTACCAGCTACCCTATAAGCAAGGCAAGTTGGTTTTTTCCTCCTCCAACTACTTTTCCTCCATACCCAGCTCATTTGCTTACTAATGAAAGCCCAATGCATCCATTGCCTGGAAAATAGGGAAGTCCTGGTTCTAATCATCCTCCATCAGCCTCTAATTGTGTATTCCTCAAAACATTCTGGAAAATATCCCTTAAGAATGGTTTTGAAAACCAGAGCTTATTTTTCTTTGACCAGTATTCAAAGGCTCACTCCAGCCTCCAGCCAACCATTGTCACAGATCCTTAAAGACAGTCACAGTCCCACTGACAGAAGTAACTCATTGCTCTGTCCACATCTTATTTCTAAGCTTGGAAACCTCTGTTGTCACCTTGTCAATAAAATTAGTAACATAGTTCAGGACTTTAGAAAAGCTCATGGTTACTGAGTGCCAATGTAGATATACCTGACCCATTTCTCACAGTAATGCCAAGGGAGAAGCCACCCAGGCCAGCTGTCCATAGATAAAGGAGAGATGGGGGAACTATTCAGGTTTCAATATGTATGGCAAATTCTCTACTTCTACTTTAAACTGACAGTATAGTCACATCCATTGTGGCATTACTCAAGTTACTTGATTAAAAAGCAGAAGAGTCAAAATTGTTGTCAACTGATTATGACACATTCAGCTTCAAAATTAGGCTGTCATCTCAGAAAAGAACATTTTTTCATAAAATCATCTGTTCCACAAATACAGCTTACAAAACCCGTTTCCTACAAGGCAAACCACATTCACCCTGTGTCTCACTCTTGACTGAAAAGTTGCTGTAGCCAAAGCAGCAGCCCAGCTGCTCTGATCACATCGTGACTGCAGCTCACACTTCCAGTACACTTCCAGTTAGTCATTTCCCAATGTCTTCTGTTAGAATAAAAATGTGCTAGCTAAAAGTTACCTCAACAACAACAAACAACCCCACAGAAACACACCTGCTGTTCTGCAACGCTGTAGGCACCGAGGTTCATTAGGGAGCTCAGTTGCTCAGCCGTGACATTTTGCAATTCCTAATACTGCCCTCATGAGGTTTCCTTGAAAATCATTCCACCAAACAACTTCCCCGGATGACCATGTGCTGTCTCCCCGAAGCTCTACCATACAGTACAAATCAAAACCTCAGAATTAACAAAATGCCATACGTTAAATCTTCTTACAGCACCAAACAACCGCAGCACTCTGAGCACTGCTCACAAGTGAGAGCTTGGCACCGGACCAGTCCACGCTGCGCCTCAGTGACTACAGAAACCCGCAGCTCTGTCTGCACACAGCTGACTCAAACATCAAAACAACGGGAAGGTGAGTCCCCGACAACAGTCTGGGCAGTCCTACACCTGGAAATTGTAACATCTAATTTCTTATCAATTGTCCAGAACAAAATGTATAAAAAAACCCACAACTAAGGCAAACCAGAGCAAGAAATGTATCTGTTTTGTTTTCTCTCTCTTCCAATCAGTACTCTTCCGATCAGTATGAGATAAGCAAAGCAGCACATACAAAACAGTTCAAGGAGAAAGGAATAGATAAGATACATTTGCAACAACTTGCAAAAAGCAATGAAACTTTATTTGTAAATAATGCTGGGCCCTATTCAGCAGGCCTAGCAGGAAAAAAAGGGACACTGCTACAGCATAGGAATGTCCAAATCTGGTTTTGAACAGTGGATAACATAATAAAGTTCCATTTCTGATCCCAACAAATTCCTATCCTGAACAACATGATGTTGGCAATCTAAAGGAGCAAAGTGCAACCAAGTTCAGTTGCAGCTGCAACGTGCCATCCCACCGTCCTCTGCTGAGAACAGTGTTCCGGTGAGAGAGAAAGAGAGGGGAAGGAAAATGGGTCATTTCCTTTGTTCCTGTCAGGATGCAAGAAGTAAACTGTGAGGAACAGGCAGACTGGGAGCTTCTTAATAGGAACCAGCACAAAGAAAGCACCACCAAACATGTACAAAGAGCGTTTCCATATAAGGGTATCAAACAACATTTTCAAATAATCACTTCAGAGTGACCTTACAACCATCTCGACAAGCAGAACAGCCCTCCTGATTTCTCAGATGAGGCTTCTTTCTTTCCATCAGAAGCTATATAACTCAGATACTTTTTTGGTAGTATTTAATAACCACAGAAAGCAGTAAAGACTTAAAAAGGTTTCTCAGTGCTGGAAATGGTCTCAACAACATCAGCATTCTGAAGTCACTTTTCAGACTTAAAGCGGACAGAAACACCAAGAATATGTCAGTAAAACACCAGTATTTGTTTCTCACTAAAAGAACTACAAAACCCGAGGAAGAAATGTCAAATACTGAGTCACATCAATAATAATAGAAAAAATTACATGAATCTGTGAATCACTGAGTTCCAACAAGTGTGTGCAGCAGAGCCTGTTCTGTGTGCCATGCTTTGTTCCTGGCACGTCCTCACCCCCACTGTGGGAAACCCCCTCCCCTCACTCCCTCTAGATCAACAATCCCGGGTATTTCATTTGTCCTCATTAGAAATAGATATCATCACTTGAAGGAATTATCTCTTACACACTAACAGTTCTGCTTTACTCGAATTCAGGAAAATGACTGTATCACTTCCACCAAATAGGGAATTAACAGAAAATGCAACAACCCAGCTGTGACCTCTGCAGACAGACCACGCTAAGTGTGAGCCACTGCTCTGGCTTGGAACTGATGTTCAGTGCTCATAAATTCTACAGACTTCCTTCTGGTATTGTGTTTGAACCAAGCAAACTGTACAGGGATTACTACTGGGAATGCATCAAAATTTGGAACATGCCTGTGAATTAACAGCACACATATGCACAGCAAAAGGAACAAGGACAAAGCAAGAGTTCAACCACCTGTATGAGCACTATTCTTAAAAGGTCAGGAAAAATCAATGCAAGAACCTAAAGCTCTAATCCTAAATATTTTATTTAAAGTTCCATTTCAACACTAACATATAACTCTAAACAACTTCCTTTCGTACTGTTTTTTCACTGAATACAGTCACTTGA
Source organism: Aleadryas rufinucha (assembly GCA_013397815.1). Classification (NCBI taxonomy): domain Eukaryota; kingdom Metazoa; phylum Chordata; class Aves; order Passeriformes; genus Aleadryas; species Aleadryas rufinucha. The sequence continues at coordinate 213,134 of VZTH01005066.1, forward strand.
AACGCACAAAGGAGGCAGTGATACTGTTCTTGTAAATGATCAGTCTTAAGGATGATGATATTCAAGCAAGGAGCTTTTGACAGTATTTTTGCAGAGTTACTGTGTCACAAAAATACATTTAAACAGACCTGTAATTGTGAAAAGCAGGGGCTCTTTTCAATTAAAAAGCTAAATATATTAGCCACGATCACTCATCAGGAAATAGGCAGCTCTGCCTCACACCCACGAAGCTTAAGTATAACTGTGTACACACTGGCAACGCACAGCAAACTGGTAAACTTGTATTTAAATCACTTCCAAGTCATGCTTAAGTCTCACGATACCATGAAGTCTCTGACCTACACGTGAACAATAATTAAAGACACACAAAAAAATTAAAAAAAAAAAAAATCCACCAAAAAAGCAAAGCACTGGATCGGTCTGCGGCCAAAGCAGGTCCGCGCCGCTCTGTGCATCCTCCCGCCGCATCCCCGGCTCCCGGCAGCTGCAATCCCACGGTGGCTGCTGCAATNCCCCTGGAGCGCTGTGGGGGCGGAGGCGCCGCCAGCGCGGGGACGCGGCCCCCTCCCGGCGCTCACCTGAGGCCGCGGCCGCTCCCGCCGCCAGGCCGCGATCCGCCGCTCCCGCCCCACAGCCCTCCCGCATCCCACAAGCCACCGCGGCACAGCGCCCGCCTACCTCGCGCGACTCTATGGTCCGGGCAGTGCAGCGAGAGGCGGCTCCGGGAGCAGCGAGAGGAGGGATAGAGCGTCTCCCGCCCGCCTCGGCGGGTGCGGCCATGGCGGCCCACGGGCTAAAGCCGCCGCCAAACCAAGTCCCGAAATGCCACATCTACAAGGAATGGTTTGGTTTCTGTTTTCTACCCAAACATCGTTAAGCTTTGAGATTGCTCCACCTATAGCAGGTTTTAGCGATACTCCTCAGTGGAAAACCTGGCTGGTGTGATAACCGGGGCAAATCGAGTTTAAACTTTGCTCGAGCAAAGTTTAAACAAGCTCTTCGATTGTAATGCANATCGGTCTGCGGCCAAAGCAGGTCCGCGCCGCTCTGTGCATCCTCCCGCCGCATCCCCGGCTCCCGGCAGCTGCAATCCCACGGTGGCTGCTGCAATTTTAAAAGCATCCGAGGAATGCCCAATGGAGACAGCACTTCCTGCTCCATCCTCTCCTCGCATCTCCGGCTACCCCAGCACCGCGGCCTCGTCCACGTCTCAAATTAATCCTTGCCTTGCTTTAAAAACAAATCAAGGTGTGCGCGAAACGGCCCGACCGTGGCGTCCCGGGGCTCCTGCCCCGGTGAGCTTCTCCCGTCCCCACACACCGGCTGCACAAACCTCGCCGCGAGCGGCGGCGGGAAGCCGGACTGCAGTATGTAACACGAGCCTGTTTGGTTTTCAGATGCTCATTCACACATGAAGCAAATTCCTCTCTCGAACATTGTGCAAAAAAATCCAAGGTACTTGTTTTACTTACACTATTCTCTTTCCTCACGACTTTCCCTCTGCTTCTGTGAGAGCCTTGGTCGCTGTCATCGCTGAAGAGCTGAGCGGGATTCTCACCTGCAAGGTCTCTGAGCTATCAGGGACTCCAGCAGACATAAACCTGTAAATGATACCTACAGTCAGATTACAGAAACAGATCGCTTTCTCACGGGGAAACAGTGTTTCATAGCCCATACTCTAAATGCAACACTGTCAAAAGTGAAACACTGTTAGCAGAAGTATCGGAAAGGCTTTTTCCAACTTTCCCTCTGCAAGACCTGTTCAGGAAAGTTTCTAGAAATCCATCCACACATTTAAGAGGGAAATTTGTATGTGTGACCTAGCAGCAAATCTTTTGACTTAAAATTCTGAATACCAAGAAACACATTTCTGTTTTGCCTATATTTCTATCCATTAAGCAAACGGTTGCAGCTCACAACAGGAAAATGTGGGAGTGAAACAAATGCTGCCGAAGACAGACTGGCATTATTTGCAATTCACATTGTGCTCATATTATCAACTGAGCATTGATGTGATCTGAGTAAGAACAAGATAAAAGCCAGTGAAAGTGTAAGCAAGTTCCACTTCCTAGGACAAAATATAATGTTATAACTCGAAGTTCTGATACACACTTCTTTCCTGGAGGAGTTAAAAGATGCCATTTCAGTTTTCTTTAGAAACTAAGGTTTTATTTTAAGTTATTCCATGGATTTTCATATAGGTGTTTTGTAAATAGCTATGGCAGTTTTTCTTTCACTAAATTAGAGCACTGTGATGGACACAAGGTTTTGCACACATGCACTGCTATTACAAACGACTGGTTGGTATTTGCAGAAATTATAAGGAATTAGCACAGACAATGCCAAACTACAGACTGCCATCTGCACACAGTCAGGTGGGAGTTAGTTAGTGCTTTCCCATGATTATCACTCCTTCCCTTTGGCAGGATTTAGTGCAAGGGGTGAAACAGCCTCCAGAAATTTCCAATCCTTCACTAGTGAGGTATACCAATAATTTTCCCGAGTCGTGGCTGAATCAGATCGCTGACCAATTGTCACACAAAATGTTCAGGGGATCCATAATCCTCCCCAAAAGGTCCCATTAGGCCAGAAAGTGATGCAAGGAAGGGCACTTGGGGTAAGAGCAGAGGTCAGTCGTAGCCAGTGCCCTGCCTCTGCAGTGCCCAGGAGCAGATGCCTCGGAAGAGATAAAAGTAGCACGGTGCCTGTGTATCCTCCCGGCTTCCGGCAATCTGGAGCTCAGCAGCTTCCTGAGCCTGAAGTTTTATCTTGATAGTTCTCTCTTCCATGAATTTTTCTTCTTGCTTTTTGAACCCATCCCAACTTCTGGCATTAAAGAGCATCCTGTGGCAATGAGTGTTACAGTGCATTACTCACTTGATGAAAATGTACTTTTGGTACTTTTGAAACCTGTTATGAGACTCGTTATGAAACTGCAGTTCACAGGAATGCCAGGCACCAGAACTGGAACTATTTGGGATGTGTGACTGAGAAATGCTGCACTGCAGACACCTTCAGCAAATGCAGGCCCCCTCAAACACATGCTGCATGTTTGTTATCTCTCACACCAGTATTAGCAGAGGTGCAAGCAGAAGAAATGGGTGTACTGAAGAACACTGGTTAAATAGTCTAGAAATGTTCATGCTGTGAACAGCAGTCTGTGAATCACTCATTCCCAGAATTATTATTTACAAAAGAATTTTGTTTTATTCTTCCCTTGGAAATTCCAATGCCTTTTATTAAAGTTCCTGATACATCTAGGTTTACATTATCGAAAGCACAAAAGTCCTTCCTTGAATTCAAATCTCAGCTTTGTGTAGAGTCACATCTTAGTCAGAAATACCTCATCCATTCAGCAAAAGACATTGTGTGTCTTTTGTTCCAATCCTTACCAGAGAAAATGGTGATACTGATTATAATAAAATAAATACAGCCATAAACTGAAACCTGAATTGAGTTTTAATAGATAAACCAACTCCACACTCCTTGGCATTACTTCCCTTAAGATATGCTGCTTAAAACTGTCTTCTTTTTTTTCAGTTGTGAGATCCCTTTTAACTTGATTTTCTTTCAGTGCAGTCTTTTCCTCACATAGGTGAGTGTTTGGATTTGAGCCTAAAATTCTGTGTGATTGCTGTAATGGCTGCACTATAAAAGAAATTCATGGAGATATTGATTCACTACTGTAAGACACTGAGCATCTTGAACTTTTCCAATCTTGAACTTTCCCAATCCTCCCTGCAGATAAAATTGCCCAAGGCCTGGTTAAACAGCTTAATCATATACATAAATCCTTTTCATTTCCATAAGATATCATTTTGTGCTTGATTCAAAATATTTGTGTATGCTTTCCCAAGTTGCAGTACATGGCTCCAGGTCCAAACCTTTTAGAAATAAATCTGCTGGACACTGTGGGTGACATTCTCTTTTAAAGGATTACCAGAGAAAAAGGTACTTTGAATGTAGCTAGTGTGAATGTCAGATACCATAATTTATATATTCCCCAGGTTAATTTGTAGGATTTGGGTGTGCTGAAAGACAGAATTTTAAGGGTGAAATTCCCATTGTCTGTTAGTATTTGGTAAACTGCTGATTTGATCAAAATACTCTTCTGTGTAGGGCTTTATCTATAGAATCACCAACGGGCGATTCCCGTTTATCTATGGAATCGCCATTCTAACATCTCAGATTTCCTCTGTTTTTGCAGCCATGCTGCATCAGGAATCAGAGATGTCAGGTCCACGGAAGGCTGGTCTCACTGCTGAGCCCTTCTGAGGTCTGCAACTCAGAGCTGGAGCTCAGGCAGGGTACAAACAGGAAGCCACTATCTGTGCATGCAGCAGGATTTACCGACACAAGCTGCTTTACAAGTAGAAACCCGTAAGAAAACCTGCAGCAGATAAGTATTTTCCCTTGCTGCAAAAACTGCCCAAGCCTCGTTTTCAGTAACACACTACAGGAAATGAAGATTGCTTGATTTATAGTAGTCTCAGAGGAACAGAAGTGTTTCTTTTGCATTTACAAGCATGGACAAGCCCTCCTTTTCAAGATGCTGCTTATGGCAATGAAGAAGCAATACGAAAAGACTACAAATATTCTTCAGTATAAGAGACATTTTGCATCTTTTCACCAATAACAGCCATCCTTTCCTCTTACTGGAAATAAACTTCCCTTTTAAGAAGGAAATCAGGGTTGACCAAACAGATGTGTGTTATTCCCAAAAGCAGAACTTGTCTAAGATGTGTAGGGGCTGCATTGCCAAGAAGAGGTGTCCCAAACCTCCCACATCTTCTCAGCAATGCACATTTCCTGGGACACTTGATAAATGTAGTACATTTCCCATCACTAACGCTGAATAATGTTCAGTAACTTCAGGGTCATGACTTTACTAATTACTTTCAACATCTGCAATGTATATTTAAAACAATGGCATTTCTCTTCTCTGACGCTGCTCTTTACAAACTGACATCTGATGTGATTTCCCAAGAATTACATGGGAAAGAGATCTCCCAGGATCCCGGTACACCACAATCTATGGAAGGAGGCTAACTCTGGAAGAGGACAAAATTAAACTACTGTTATCCTGAAGGAAACATGATGTAGAATGGACCATTAGGCATGAAACAATGTGTGTTTCCTATAGCTTCCCCCCACACCCTGCCTATCCGAGCTTTAGTATGTTCTCAAGATCTGTCCATAGCATTAAAGAGAAATATTTGAAGTGGCATGGCCTAAGCATATATTCAGTGTGATCTTCTGATGAGCAGGATGATCAAACTGTTTATATGCTCATCTATATGACATTCTAAACATTGGGAAAGGGCCTTCGTTGCCCATATTAACTGCCCTGGAACACCATTAACACAGGGTTATGGCTGTCCAGTGACACCACAGTGTTCTCTGGAAAGCTAGATCCTGAAAACAAGGTGCTGAAGGGTTGGCTGCACAGCAGCTCACCAGTGCAGCCCAGCTGGCCCTGACTGGTGGCTGGAAATGTTCTCAGCAGGGCGTGCTTTAATAGAGGCATTAAGATCAATTCCAGCACTGGGAAGTTTCAAGCGCTGCTCCAGAAGTTTGTGTGTAAAGAAATTGAAGCAGGGGGATATGGAACTTAGTTCTAATGATGGTTTACCACTATTGTTTTCCTCATTCAGTGAGTAAAGGACCTGTAACACTGTCTCAGCATTCCCACCGTGTGTAGCCCTGGCTGCATCCAGGCAGAGGGTGTGTGTAAAGAGCAGAGACTGATACAGGGCTAGGGCCACTCTGTCTGGAAAGGGATACACAGCAGCAAATATGTGAAGGCTGGAAGCACATTTATTATTCTTCCAGTGTTTTTCCAGATACGTATATCTGTTTCATTCCTTTTACCTGAGTCCAGTCACATCACCACTGAGGGGGAACAGGGCACCCATTCCTCAATCCCAAAGGGCAGCAGCAACACTTGTACTAAAAAAAAGTGTTGGATTCTACATCATTAGCACCAGTCACTGAGATTACTATTTGTTCTTGCAAAATTCTGGTCTGGCTTTCTCTTTGCTCAAAAGATGATCTAAGAGAAGAAGTGAAAATTTCATGTTAACCACTTCTGCTTGTTTCCAAAATAAATAATCCTGAAATAAATCCTATGGTGAAATTTTGCACTTTCATTTTGTAATAACCTGCTCATTTGACAAGAACTCATTTCCTATGTGCCAGTCTTCTGATGTGTCACTCCAAAGACACATCGGCACTGCTGACACACAAGAACTTCCCGGAGCCCTATCCTAGTATGGAATCTCTTCTGTTGGGAAAAGAATTGCATTTTAAATGATAATTCAGAAAGAGGTAATCTTTGCTGAGAAATCTCAGGCTTTCTAAATAAAGAACAGCCTTTGCCTAACCCCTCTGTATTTGTAAATCTCCTTGCCTTTATTTCAGCACTAATTAGAATACAAAATATGGCACAAAATCTATCTCTAATAGGATTCCTAATTCTTCACCTTTGCTTATGTCTGATCCAAAAGTTATGGTAAGCTCTCTCAAGATCATTGGGCTTTTAATTAATCTTTTGACTCATACTCCATCTTATTCACACAAACAATACGAGGTTTGTGCATAAGATTGATCCCAAATGTCATTTTCCGTCTGTCTTCCAGATGCTTAATATTTTAGGGATTAGAAAGAGCAGAAGCACTTAGGTAAGGGACGCTCCACAAATTATAAACCAAGCGCGCTCTGCACACTACATTTCAGGTCCAAAGGCAAATCTATCCAAACATTGCTGGTGGGAGACCTCGGGGCTGGGCAAAGCCCTGGCAAGGCTGGAGGGCTGGGCACAGCAGGTCTGTGCCACGGGGCAGGGTTCATACACCAGGAGGAGCAGTGCTGGTGAGAGCCTGGGCCCCCCATTAGCAGCCCTCCCAGTAACTGTGCCTGGTGTTTGTCCTGATTGCCAGGAAAGGAGCAAAAACACAATCACCTCTAATCCCAAAGCCCCTCTTGCTATAGTATGGCTCCTGTGCAATTGTTCTCTGCCTGAATACCACTTCCGCCCATTTTCACAGGCTGTAAAGCCCCCCTATGTATCCCCCTAGAATAATTTAATTAATACATACCTGAAGCAGAAATAGATGTAATGACAGGAATGGTCATTTGTTAAAGAGCTACTTTGCTGCTAGAACATTGTGCCTTTGAGTTTAAAGGAGTCCAGACTTTTCCAGCAAGGGTTTAACTTACAAGGAGGGATTTTCTTTACTTAACACCCCAAATAAAACATCATGCTGATTTGTATTTCCCTTTAAGAAAGTAGAACCTTTTCATTTCTGAGAGTTTAATTTCCAGTGTTTTCACATTAACACCATCAGAAACCAGAACATGTTGATGCTGATGGGGTCCTCAGGCCCCCCAGCAGCTGTGTCAGTCAGACATTCTTACTACCAGTAAGTCAAATAAGCAAACCTGTGAGAACCTTGTACCAGTGGTCTCATTAAAGGTAGTCTGTGCAACAGACTTTTAGGATCAGGGAATAGAGTAATTAAAAATGGAGGCTGTTGCCAGTAACCAGGATAAAAGCTAATATCTAGGGTAATGAAAAGAAACAGACAAAAGTGAAATACCAGGAATGGAAATGCCTCTAAGCAGAAAGGTTCAGTTGCTCTGTGATTATTAAGCACGTATTTCCCCAGAGAAATAATTGCCTTGGATTAAGTGATTTGTAGGAATCAGTTGCTGGGTTACAGGTAGCAAGGGAAGGTGGAGTGAGGGTTGCAGAGGTAAAACAAGCCATGGGCTGGTTTCCCTTCTCAGCCCAAAGACCCAGGCAGCTGTGCCAGCCCCATGGGTGCCTCCCAGGCAGCACAGGAGCACACACAGGCCATGTATCAGAGGAAACTCAGAGTTCCGTGCTCCCAGGCAAGTGGCAAGGGTGGGGCTTTCCTGTGCTTATGGGCTAAGATAACTGGCATTTCTCCCCCCTTTCTTAATTGTTCTTCTGTGCTGTTTTCTATATAATCATTATTATCATCATAAATACAGATGTTATTCAGTTTCAGCCTGTGTTCTGGATTTCTTCCTGTTCCCTTCTGAGATATCTCTGGCTCTGTGGATGGTTCTTTTGCATATTCTCCTTTCCCTGACACCAGGGACTCTTCTGAGTGATTGTAAGCAGCCTCAGTTTGACAGACTGCACAGCCCCAGTCACACATTCCTCCTGGACTTGCACACTGGAATTTGCAGTTTTGAATAATTGAAGTAAACTGTATGTATTTTATATACAACTGGAAGAGGAGATAAATCCTCTGACCTCCATTTACCAGGCAGTCTTTGTTAGGAAGACATTTTCCATGCTAGAAATGTTTACAGCTCCTCAGGCAGAGATAATCAAAAGGCTGCAGTCATCATGTGTCAGCATGTCCAACTCCATGACGGTCCACAAGCTCCTGATGTTCTTGTATTTCTTTTTTTGGGTGTCTTGTGGCTATTTGGGTGTCTTGTGGCTAAAGTTCATTACCTGGTTGTTAAAAAAGGGAAGTGAAAGGCCATCTCCAGTGTGCTGTGACCTTGTTGTCATCCTCCTGTTACTACACTGGGGTCCTCTGCTGAAGTCACCTGTCAGGATGTGCGCAGGGCATTGCTCCTTGTTACCTCAGCAGTCACATCCTCAGCTGTCAACTCATGTGATTCCTTTAACATTTGCTTATTCTTTCTTCTGCTGCTTCTGCTTCACATGTGGACCTTTCCATTAATGCTACATTCATATCAGTCTTAAGATTTGGATCACAAACCTCTACATGCTGCAATACATGTACATGCTGTACATTTTTGTACAACAGAGCAAACCACTTATATAGGGGCAGGAAATGTGTTCTTTTCAACTCTGTGATCTCCTCTACACTGGAAGGACACTTTGGGCTAACTGAAACTAAATCTAGTCAAACCAATTCAAAAGTCACTGTGAACATAACTTTCGATTTTGTCTAAAACATTTAAACTTACTACAATCAGAACAAGCCTTTCTCAGGACACTCAGTGCAAAGCCACCGGGACACAGCTCCTCGTGAGTGCTGTGAGGCAGCCGGTGAGGTCTGTTCTCTTTCTCCAGCTGCTGTAACTGCAGCATTCACACCACAAACACTCCCTGCATCTGCCAGCCTGGGGGGCTGAGACCTGCTGCTGGCTGCAGGGGCTGAACCAAGGCTACTTTGCAAGAACAATCCAGGACACCAGCGGTCCATGAAGAGACTGCAGCAATTACAATGTCTGCCCAGCCTGATGATAAAACCTCTTGTAAATACAGCGTTTTTGACAGGGGCATATAACTCATTAACATACCATAAAGATTCAAAATGTACTCGAACAATTACAACACTTAAGTCAAGTGTGGAATCTTTGTGGAAACGTATAAATTGTATGCCTTGCTCTTGGCTCCAGGATCAGAGCAAACAGTTTCATGCCTGGTGTAAGCTAAGAGCAGTTACTCTTCCTGGACCAAACTAAGAATCTGTCTACTGGCACTGACAGGTGACATGCAGATCCCATATTCAAAACTCTTCCATTTTCAGGGTGGTTCCTAAGCGTTTGATGGTGTTTTCTTAACTTTCGCCTGACACAGTGTGCAGGAGAGACCTGTGCCTGTCCATCAGTGCTCAGTCTTCTGAAAAACGATCAATCAGACTCCAACAACCAGGACTTCCACATTGCTGGGTGCCTGTATTAGCAAGACCTCTCCGAAGGTCTGGCTGCGGACTTTATCAGTAAATAGGAAATACACAGATAACGGCACTGAAAGGAATTTGAGCAGCCGAAATCCGAGACGAGATGCCTCCCGCCCCACGCTTAACTGGGAACGGGCAGCGTCCCTGCGAGCTCCTCCAGGAGCAGGGTGCCGGGGAGAGCAGAGCGAAGTTTCCCAGCTCCGGCGGGACCCCCCGAGCAGGAGGGAGGGCCGGACACCCAGCCCCTGCCCCGGCCCCGGGCCGCGGCGGGCGGTGCTGCTGCCCGGCAGGGCCGGGCCGGGCGGGACGGGGGCGGAGAGCGGGCGCCCCGCGGCTCCTCATAAAGCACTGCCCGCGGCCGCGGCGCTCAGAGCCGGCTCGGCAGCCGCCCGGGGCAGCGCAGCACACCCGCCGCGCCCTCCTTCCTGCGGAGCCCGTGGGACAGCCGTGGCAGCAGCATGACTTCGGCGGCGGTGGAAATTTTGGGGCTGGGACTGGGCATCCTGGGCTGGGTGGGGGTGATCCTGGCCTGCGGGTTGCCCATGTGGCAGGTGTCGGCCTTCATCGACGTGAACATCGTGGTGGCGCAGACCATCTGGGAAGGGCTGTGGATGAACTGCGTGGTGCAGAGCACGGGGCAGATGCAGTGCAAGGTGTACGACTCCATCCTGGCGCTGCCGGCCGAGGTGCAGGCGGGCCGGGCGCTCACCGTCATCGTGGCACTGCTGGGGCTGGTGGCGCTGATGGTGACCGTGGTGGGCGCGCAGTGCACCAACTGCATCCGGCCCGGCAAGATGAAGTCCCGCATCGTGATCGCCGGCGGGGCCATCTACATCCTCTGCGGGGTCCTGGTCCTCATCCCGCTCTGCTGGTTCGCCAACATCGTCATCAGCGACTTCTACGACCCCACCGTGCCGTCGTCCAAGAAGCGGGAGATGGGGGCCGCGCTCTACATCGGCTGGGCGGCCACGGCCCTGCTGCTCTTCGGGGGCTGCCTCATCTGCTGTTGCTCGTGCTCCCAGCGCGACGAGACCTCCTTCCCCGTCAAGTACTCGGCGCCGCGGCGGCCCACGTCCAACGGCGAGTACGACAAGAAGAACTACGTCTGAGCGGGGCTGGCCCGCTCCGCGGCCCCGCGGGGCACGGACAGACGGCTGCGGGCCGGGAGCGTCTGCGGGGAGCTCCAGCGCTCCCCTGCCTGGAGGCTTTTCTTAACGGGGACCCCCGTGAAGCGGCGGCCCTAGGCAGGGCAGCGCCCCGCTGCCCTCCAGCCCGGCTCCCCGGCGGGTCCGGCCGCTCCGCTGCGGGCAGCGCCGCGCTCGGCGCCGCCGGCTCCCGGTACTGACCGACCGCGCTGCCGGGCAGAGCCCTCCGCGGCCGCGCACAGCAGCCGAACCAGCTTCTCCCCAGCCCGGGGCGACCGGGGCAACCGAGGAGCCCGGGCGAGTCACGGCGGCGTTTACCGGGACGCCCCGTCCGGGCTTCGCCGCCGCCTGCCCTCCCGGCTCCTGCCGCACACCCCGGCCTTCCCCCGGCATTACCGAGACACTTGTGAGTACTTTACCGCCCGCTGTCGCTGCCGGTGCCTCGGGGCACCGCCTGGCTGCTGGGACCGGGCGTCGGGTGCGCGCTGTAGCCGAGGAGAAGTTTCCCATCTCTGTCATCTCTCCCAAAAGACTGCATCTGGCAGTTCCCGCTCGGACTGATAAGGGGGGTTTTGATCTATTTGGGCAAATAAAATAGGGATCCTGTCCAAAGCATGACACTAGCCTTGGTCCTTAATCCCACAAGCAGTAACTGTTTGGAGAAAGTTACTTGACTTTCTTCAGTTGTTTCAGTCCCTCAGTGAAATGTATTGGTCTGTGTGTATTTGAAACCTTGAAAGAGATTTCAGGTAGTTGCTGTCCTTTAGTGGAGTACAAACCAGATAACACTGGGTTGTCCCTTGAGGTTCTTCATCCCTTCTTCTTCAGCTTATGCTCTGTTTTTACTTGAATATGAACTCATTGCCAGAATTATTCGAGGACTAGATTAAGAAATCTAGGAGATCACTGTATGTCCTGGCTCCAGCAGGGCCCCTGCTCCTCTCATCTGCACTACAGGAGACTGGAAACGTAAAAACTGCTCCAGATACTGATGGCTGGGGGGAATGATTCCTTTGTGGCCTTCTTGCCAAGCTCTGCTTGCTGCCAATTTTGAAATGTGTGTTCAGTTGGACATGCACTTGGTTGGCTCCCCACCACGATTTTGTTAACACGTGCTTTCCTTCATTTACCAAATCAAGCAAAAAATTGCTAGAAGAATTTTACCAAAAATATCTTGACTGTGACTTTATGCCAGGTGATCGATTGTGAAGTCATGACTCCCACAGCTCTCAGCTCCCCTGCATTGCCCTGTAACACTCTGCAGACTGGAAGGAAGATGGTTTTGGCAACATAACTAATTTTCCTGAGTTCAACACCTCCTGAACTTCACCACAGCCTGAAGTATTAGCTTACAGTTTTTCATTTTACACTGCAGAGACAAAATTTTAAGGGAAGGGCTCAAGGAGGTGGTGTGATACTCCTCCAATCTAATTACTTGTAAATCCACACAGGATTATGTTACTGACTGTGGCAGCATCTGCATTGCCATAAGGAGATTTCTGCCAGGAGTTAGCGAGGAAATGTGCTGTTTATACTCCTCAGAGAACAACACTATGACCTCACAGGTCCTCACAATCACGTAGCAATACAGGGCACACCTGACCTGAGCATTAGCTCTTACAGCTTTCTGATAACACCAAACTTATGGAGCAACCATAGCCGTGGGTCTGACAGATTTACATCGACTCTGTTCTTGCCTTGCTTAGCAAACTTAAAACCCTGGAGGAATCAGCAATTCACAAACTGGAATAAGAGACTAAAGCCTTGCCCCTGCAAATTGTGTTGTTGAATATTGAGCATATGATTTACCCTTTTGAAGAAAACTGAATTTGTTTTTTAAACGCATAAATAACAGGGTCTGACCTCATCAGAGTATACAAAAGCAGAACAGTATGTCTACAACTACTTCTGCTCTATAAAGAGGTGCAGTTCTAATGCTGTCTCCATTTAAATAAAAGCTGTAATATTGTTTTTATGATGTGATATGTAGTTTTGGTACAAGAATGAAATATTCTGTATTTCATCATTGCAACATTTTAAAAACAGTATAACCTTGTAAACTGTAAATGTATTTAAATGCATATATTTTGCAAGAAATCTACCAAAGCTGGCTTGTTATATGGTTTGGTGCCTTTATTTGTTTCATGACTACTTTATTTTAAGTTGTAACATCCAACTGTATTTGTCACCTACCCTCACCCTCACTCAGCTCTCTGGTGTGTAGCAAATGAGTCCACAGATATTAGCCCAAATTCTGGACCTCACTCTCTTTTGTCTCAAGTTAAAGAACTAAGCCCCACTGACAAACATGTCTGCATGTCTCTGAACAGAAGAGCCTTCAGAAGTGCTGCAGAATTTGTGGTCTGACCAAAAGATGAAATCTTTCTGGACAATGCATCACTAGCATTTCAAACCAAAACTGGTGTCTTTGGGAGGGGGAGGGAAACCCACGCCTTAGAAGGGAATTTTAACAAGCCAGATTTCTTATATCAAGGCAGGGCTGGATCCTCTTATAACCAAAACCTGAAAAAATTACACAAAGACCACTTGGAAGAAGGCAGTGCTAATTTTGCATGTGCTACTAAACACAGCATCATCCTACCAAAACCATAACTTGTGGCTGAGGTCAGTGGGGCAGAACCCAACAATACCTGCAGGAAGTGGGGTCCATTTTTAAAAATATTTTTGTATTTAATCTCATCCTTCAGTATCCTTAGTTGTTGCCGTGCTTTAAAAGATAACCTGAGAGAATGCTGTTACTGATGTCACTGGCTTTGGGGTAAAAGTCTAAGTTGGTTTTTGCTATGATTTTTTTTCTAAGAACAAAGATCCAGTCCTGAACTTAAAAACTTGGAAGTGCTCAGGATCAGGCCTGAACCTCATCCCAATGAAAAGATAAACCTATAGCACTTGTTTACTATTTTTATTTTATATTTATGATTTCGCATAAAAATAAAAACATGTAAACCAATCCCTGAACAGGGTCACTGTGTTTTGTGAAAGCCACTGGATTGTTTGGGCTCAGGAAGGTGGGGTGTGATATTGGTGCCCAGAGAGAAATTATCTGGGCTACCTTTGGGGGCAGGAGAGCTGGGTCACCTCTGGGGAAGAAGGAAGGGCTGCTCCCTTGCAGGGCAGAGCAGTCAGCATCTCAGCTCTCCACTGAAGCCTCAGACAAAAGAGAGCAAGTAGCAGCAGCTGGTCTTGTGATGTGAGCACATTAGGAAGTGGAGTGTGAGTCCCAGCTATTTTGGGAACAGCTCTAAGCATGAAGCTTTTAAAGCTTTCAATTTCTACACATTTAAACTAAAAGGAAAAAAATCCCTCTGCTTGGATCAGCCCCAACCTGACCTGATACCCTAATTCTTTCTGCCAACCATTTCTTTTTTTTAAAAGTACATTCAAGCTGGGGAAAAACATTTTCACAGATGCAGCAGAATAGAATCTAAAAAAAAAACCCCAAACCAATAAAGACTGGTAAAGTAAACTATACAGACTAATTGCTAGTGGAGAAATCTGCCTAAATTATATGACTGCCACGGAGGACATTCAATATTTTGCAGATTTTTTTTTTTTGCAAGATTTTCAAGCTTTGTGCTAACAAACTATTGCTTTAAAAATGAAGAAAAAACATCTTCAAAGCCTTCACTTTGCAGCATTCTTGCCAGCTCGGTTGAGATTAACAAAAGCTCCTTGCCACCCTCCCATTGCTATGCACATGCTGAGCTGGAAAAAGGGTGTCTGTCGGCTTGGCCTTTGTCCTGCTAAACGAACCATTTCATAGTTATGAATTTGGAAGTAACCTGCAGTTCATACCCTGCAAATCTGGTTAGATCCTGTCTGTGCAAAGAAGGGAAATGCACCAGGCAAAGGGAAAAGGAAGCTCAATCAGTCACGTTTGCTGCAGGATGTTTAAGGAAATATTTCCTTTTCCTGTCCAGAAATGTTTGTTGGGCATCTGCTCTTTGGAACATACTAAAACATTTTACTCTTGAAGTGAGATAGCAGTGTAACTTCAGATTTTTACTTAAAATCTGTTCTCTGATCAAATATTATGCAAGGAATTTGTTCTTTTTCCTTGGCCATCTTTCAAACCCCAAATGCAGGTCTCCTCCAACTCATCCATATATCTGCAGTGCTAGAAGATAATCCTGCCTGTCAGGAGCCATATGCCACATGTGAGTGCCAAATTCGTGCACATATTCAACAATATATTAATGCAGTATTCGGCATCAGATGGTACCCACAATGCATCCCTTTTTGTGTGTGCACCGAAGAAGAAAATCATTAATTAAGTACACGTGTTTGAGGATTTGCTTTTATTAGTCTGCTTGGTAAAACATAACAAATATTCCTGCTGTATTAGATTAGCTGGGAGACAGCAGGTGAATTCTCTTTTCAGGTAAAATACTGCATTTGTTTTACTTGTAGCCTGATTGTGATAAGACAAATCATTCCAAAACTAAAGCCTCAGAAGGGTCTTATATTTATATTTTGGACTTGACTGACTTCTATCATTCTTGTTTTGATCAGACCTTTGTTTGTGTCTGTGTGTGACTGCTCCAGACTGTTCCTTGCTGACTCTCTGCAGCAACAGGCTCTCTGGCTAGAAACCCCCTTCTACCTGCTACAACCCTCAGTTAGAAGAAAAGGAGAACTTCAACAACTGCGTCACTGATAAAACCTCCCATGGCAACAGTGAAGGCTTTACAGTTGCTTGGATACACAAGACTTGCTTCACCTCTTCTTTTTCTTAAACACAGGTTGAGACATCATGAATCAGTTTAACAGTGTCCTTTGTCTGTGGCATTTGGGGATTTTGTTCACAACACTGAGCTTCCCCCTCCTTCCAAAGCTCACCATGTGCATTCAACCCAAAATTGGGCAGAGAAAGTTAAAGAGTAGTAGGACTCAGCATGGAAACACCAGTGTTGTGCTGAAGGCATCTGCCCAGGGCTCATGCCAGTCTTCTCATCATGCTCGAGCCCAGCTGCACCCTGGCCGCTCACCTATGGCCCTGAGTGAGAGCTTTGCCTCTCTGAAACTGGCACCTGTGGTTTGGGTTGCTGATCACCATACCCAAATAAGCTCAGGAAAACGGGGGATCATATCACACAGACTTTACCACTTAAAATGTGAAAATACTCATCAGCATCAGAGCCTGTTCTAAAAGTGATACAGGAAAATGAATATATGGATGAGTCTGGATGTTAACCATCCTGACTGGGATTAACTGGTGCATTAACTGAACTACTGGCTTTAGCTTTTTGATTTGAGAACAATGGAATCATACAGCATGGGGAACTGTACATACAGCACTGATTAAAGCAAAAGAAGAACAAGCCTTGAAACCACTATCCAGCTGTTTCGGTCTCAGGCTACAAAAGGAAAAAAAAAATGAAGACACACCTCACTCCACAAGCCACAAGCCTTTTCAACAAGGCACACAAATCTCATTACATTAATAATGGAGAGTAAATGACAAGACCACCTCCAATACCCAGTACAAAACAGTACAGAAGGACTTTGACCATCTAGAAAACCAGGCAGAAAATAAAATAAGCTGCATCTACTCTGATCCTCCTTAGAGCATCTTGAATGGCAAAAGCCACTCAAATTGACCAAAGCCCTGGCAGCAGTTGGCAGGGTATTCACAGCAGGTCCAGGGTGTTCCTGAAGCCTAGCTGATGTGTTATCCACACAAGTTACTCTTTCTTTTGGAAAAAATAGCCTTAGTTTAGGCATGATGAAGTGCCCCAGTGCTATTATGTACAGCAATAGCACTGGATCCATTCCTTACTACACCTGAGCTCCATATCCAGGGATCTTCCCTTCTGGTGGATCCTCCAGGCTGCACCAGCCAGGCAGAGAGTTTGCATGGCCCAGGGAGGTGTTCTGGTGAACACAAACAAAACAGATGACATGAAGCCTGTTCATGTTTATTTACAGTGTAGAACAATAGTAAATGTTTAAAATAGCTGATTTTTCCAGGCAAACAAAAGATAACCCTCTCAAAAGTGACTCTGATCCAGTGAGCAAGATGTGAACTCTGTGCCAGTTGTATCATCCTGTGCCTCTCTCATTGCTGGCTACGTCCTGAGAGGAGGTAAGTTACACGTGCACATTTTAGGTCTTACACCTTCTAACACCAGCTGTGCCAGCTGTGAAACATTTTGGGGTTTTTTGAGATAAGAAGATTTTCATGGTTTGAACAAATGCTCCAAAAGCTAGGAGATGCACAAAACCAGATCCTCCAACAGCAATTTTAAACTGGTAGCAAAAATAGTTTGCCATGTTAAATGCATTTTTGGGTTTCCGCTGTGTATATTCCTAAAGTTCCAACCAAGCAGGTTAGCTGACAGAGCTTGAGTGACATTCCTCTTGATCCCATGCCAGGTACTGTGACAATTAATCTAACCATGTGTGGGTACCTCTGGGCTCCATTCCCACTTTCAAACCCATTCGGAGCTGAATCGATTCCTCTCTGTTACACTCATACATAACTCATTAGCATTAACTGTGTTTGTTATCAGAACACTTCCACAGAAGGTTAAACTTTGAGAGAATTTAGGCTTGGGCACAAAATATCACTCAGGAAAGAAAAATAGGCACTGCTTGACAAGAACACATGTGAAATCTCAAAATGGTACAATTCAGTTTCAATATACCTTCACATACTTGAAAGATTGGGGCAAAAAACAACAATCACCAATTCTTATCAGCTCTAACAAGTGCCTAGCACGGCAGAATTCTTGCACTATGTATATTTTTAGATTACTCTTCCAGTTATAATGTTCTGTCCTTACTGTATATCTTTTGTTAGAATTAGGATATCTGCTGCAGCAGCCTGGATAACCTTTAGCCTGAGCTACAAAACCTTTAACAGTTTCCAATTATAACAGCAATCTTTCATTCTATAATACAAATAAACCCAAGTGTTATCTCAACACAGAAGACTCACATGAATACCCAATGACTACAGAATGATTTCACCATTTTTTTTCCTCTATAATTTCCTGCTATTATTTCATTGGAAGTGACTGCCAAGATCCAAGCAACATAATACATTTCACTGTTTACATCTACTTTATTTTTGTTATATTGTTGACATTTCAAAATGTTGACATGCAAGGCAAGTTTTAAAAATTGAACATCTACTTGAATTCCATTATGTTCTTGAACCCTTAATTTATTTTTAGGCTGTCCCGTTTTCTCCTGATTTTCTTGTCTTGTCCAGTTGAGAACATCTATGCACACAAATACCTGCCAATTTTATAAAATCTTAACTCCCACAGCTTGTGTCATGGAGGAGGAGTTTCTATTTCTCAGAAAGGTATGAGACACATTAATGTCCCTTTTCAGACATATGGAACTAGTTTCCCCATAAATATAATCTTTGTCTACTCTAACCACGTGGATTGAGCAGCAGTTTGGAGAGAGTTCCATTGGGTGGGTTAGGAAGAAACCAAACAAAGGCATCATTAAAGCAGTTATTCTGCAACTATAGATAGTGGATCTTCCCAGAAGCCAATATCATACTAAGATCCTAGGGGTAAAATGCTGTTGTTTGGATGATATTAAAGGAGACTTCTTATCTACCTGGGGTTATTAATGACCACAACTGTTTAAGACATCCATACCATATTATAATGTCCCTCCTAAAAGGAAAGCTATTATCCATGGCATCCTGCCCAGATTCCTACAGAGCTGATTACATTCTTTAGTTCAGTTTAGTTCACTTTTAGTTCAGTACAGCAATCCTGACTTCATACCTGGATGCTGTATGGGCTCATTTCACACTCTGAAGCCATTGCTGACATCTGCCCTAAAGGCTGATCACAGGTGGTGGGAAGAGCAATCCCTTTTTCTGCTGCTTCTCTCACAAGGTTGTAGATTTTTTTGCTTTCTGTCTGCAAAATGTATTCACAGCCTTGCAGAAATGGCCTCTGGCAGATTGCAGTGCAAGTATTGAACTCCACTGGTGTGTAGAAAACCAGCCCACTTCAAAGGCAGGGTAGGAGGGGGCACTAAATTGTAAGACAGAGTTTTTTCCCCTTGATAGAGTTACTGAAATCTGAATCACGTCACAATATGAAACTGAGAATTTCAGTTTTAGTACCTGTTGTTACACAGGAATTTGGATTGTGAAGGAAAGGGCAAACTGCAATCCTTCTCCTGAACCAAAAAGTCTTAGTCTGTCCTGCCCTCATAACACAGGCAGGCAGGATGCAGGAGCACTTAAACTGCTGTGAAACTTCACTTTGTGACCTTGCAAGTAAGTCTGAATCAAAAAGAAGGGTATTAACTCAGAGGGAGAAAAAGGAAAGACATAATGATAGTGCTTTATAATGAGCAAAGTGGGGTGAGACCCCACCCTGCTGAAGGCACCAAACTGAGTGTCTGAGGTGGCAGAGAAAGCACAGACACTGGACACTGATAAACAGTTAACAGGAATGAGAGCCTGGAAACGGAAATGAACATATCCAGGGCAGAAGCAAAAACTAAAGAGCTCAATTAACTTAAAATGTAAATGTAGAACTGCAGTTAACTTTGATTCAGATTGTTCCCAAGTACAATAGGAAAGGACTTTTTTAACAGACTAGAAAAAAGTACACATAACGTGTGTAGGTAAGGTGGTGAATGCCCTGGGCAGTGGGAGTTTAAAGCTGATCTCAGCAATGTACAAGTTTTTTTGTTCTAAAAACAAAAGGATAGAACTAATATGAGTGATTAGACACTGGATAAAAAGCAGCACAAGTTACTAAATATAAAGGCATGAGATGAGACTAGATACTGATTAGCTAATAACTAATTAACCTGTCCCAGTAACTTTCTTTTGGGTCTCCCTGTCCATTTGAATGAGGGGCTCTCTGACATCCATCCTGATGAAGGAAGAAGGTGAGGCAAAGAGGAAATACAAAGTTCAATGAAAGAAAAGACCACAAAAATGCGCTGAATAACAAAAAAAATGAGGGGTCATCACATTTTTTTCCTAAGGGCTGTAATCAGGGAGGAGGAGGAGTAGCAGTGATTCTTAAATAGTTTCTGCCAAGTCAGTGCAGTACTCTTGGAGTCATGCACTGTATTTGTACCTTTGAAAGGCTCAGACAAGATACTCTTTCTAAAAAGGAATCATTTATTGGTTATTTGGAGATAATGGACAGATGAGTAAGCAGATATATACATACATGGAGACTTGTCAGAATGGGATATCGGCCCAGAACACAAACAGTATCTACATTTACTGGCAAAAATTCCCCATGAAGAATTGAGAGGGCTGAGAGTTTATTAGATAATATGAGTTAAAAAAAAAGAAGACAAGTTATTAAGACAAACAATGCTGGCATCAGCTTCTAACCATTCCATAAAGGTGTATCTCTTCCAAACAGATCTCGTTGGCTCCTATCACCTCTTTGTGGAACGAGATGAGGGTTTTCAGACTGGGTAGATGACCCCCGTGCAGCTGTGCTACATTTCATCCCCTATTTGTTGCACAGACAGTTTAGTGGGACACACTCCCATATCCTATTCCCTTTCCCTCGTTATTCACAGCAGAACCTTTCACTTAGCATTTCTAATAGCGCCATGTAGTGCTGTCGTTTCAGGAAATGCCTGGCTGTATTCACTGCTAAATCAAGCAGGAGTCGTGCTGG
Source organism: Aleadryas rufinucha (assembly GCA_013397815.1). Classification (NCBI taxonomy): domain Eukaryota; kingdom Metazoa; phylum Chordata; class Aves; order Passeriformes; genus Aleadryas; species Aleadryas rufinucha. The sequence goes on from VZTH01005066.1 coordinate 233,627, forward strand.
CAATTCAAGGAACACCTCATCAGAGGGAAAAAAGCAATTGCTGCTGAGCTATTGTTTTCCATTTCATTTCACACACTCAAAGAGCTCTGGTGACCACCCAGTGGGTGCCCTGAAATACAGATTCCAAGACACCTTCCTGAGCTAGAAAGGCACACCGGATTTACTGCTTACCCTCTATTGTTACTCAGTCTCTCTTTTCCTCTTAGTGCTTTATTTCCTATTTTTGTACTTCACCCTGTCATTTTCAGTCCTTTTCAGGTCCCCTTCTCAGTTTTGTATGCCACAGTTGGAAAGCTCTGTCCCTTTGACACAGTGTGCTATGCTCAGGGACTTTACTAAGAGGATCTTTTACAACAGGAGCCAGCAATTCCGTATGAGTCACAAAAATGAGTCAGAATTCAGTAGCTTTTGCAAGGAAAAAGTCTCTTAAAAAAGGATATGTTCATAAAGTTATTGTTTTAACTACTCTGTCCTTAACATTGATATCAGCTAATCTACTGACATAGCTACATAGCAAGTGGAACCAGCTGAAACAACAATACTCTTCCCCTTCATGTTCATGAAACAGCACACACTGGATTTGCAAAGCAGGTAACCAAATCCAACACCCATGTATGCTGTTTTTGTGGGTGTGAACAAACTGCAGCCCAATAACAGGATAAAGAAACCTAAACACAGGAGGGAGATTCAGCCCTTTGGTAGGAAGAATGGGAGGCAGTTCAGCTTAACATTAGAGGCAGATAACACAGAGGCAGAAAAATCTCACAAGGAGAGAAAACAGGCAGGCAGAGAGGGAAAAACTGCAGGGTGGTTTGGCTTTTCCTTAGAATGTTTTAAGGGGACAGTATTTCCCTCCCTGGAACAGACATGTCTGGGAAATTCCACGAGTGCTTTACAATATGTGTATACAGGTCTTTAAAGGATTGTGCTTAATTTTTCAAAATGTAACTTTTACACAGTCCAGAAATGGTGCTGTTCTGATAGCACACACTTGCAGAGCCATTAACCCTGGAGGGTAATGCATTTCACTGACAAGAGCTATAAATAATGAAGATCCCACCAGATTTTATATTTTTAAAGTAGAAAATGTTTTCAGCTGTGAAGATTTTGGCAAGTGAGGAAGTGAAGCTTGAGATGACAGATAACATCTTAAACTTCCCAAGGAGAATACCACAATCACTGTTGGGTGGTGATCTGCTCTGGTGCTAGATAGTTACCTGAACTCTCACTTATAGACAAAATTTGATTTTGTCTATGATCTGGATATATCTGAGAACTGGATATTGATTTAACCTAGTAAGCAATGGCTGTGTAATTGAGGCAAACATGGACAGTGTAAATTAAACACCAAACAACCTCTGGCTCTGTTTAGAAGGCAATTGTTCGAGCAGTGTGGCACATACCAAATTGCACCATGAAACACTGCAGTTCTCAGCTAAAGTATCAGGTTGCAGAATCATGTTACAGCACAAGTTCTGCAGCTGTTGAGATCTTGTTTCCATTGTAGGACAACAGCTTTTCAAATTTGAGATCCTGTAAAAAAAAGCTCCCAAGACAGCCTGCCCCACACGAGTGATTAGCTGGACATAGTCAAAGGTTCTTCTGAGTTTCTTTGCACTTGGCAGGCACCACTGGAAAAGCCCAGAACTATTGGGAGAGCATCTCGTTTTTTTTTAAAAAAAGAATTTCTTAACTTTAACAGCTTCCATATGACGTAACAAAGCCACTTCCAGTTAAAAGAGACTTCCCTGAAGGAAGCACAGCAGCCTCAGGAAAAAATTTATAATGCTAATTCTTTCAAAGATTTCTGTCATCCTGTACAATAGGGAGGGGACATTTTGGTCAGTGCATGTGTCTCAGAAGGGGAACTTAGCCGGGGTCCAAGAAGGTCATCTCAGACCTCAGAGCATGCTTGATCCAGTGCATGCTGTGTTCTTGCTACTTGAGTCCTGAATTACTGCGCCGACCACACGGGTTTTTAAAGGAAACACCATTTTACATGTCCCTTCCTTCTAGGCTACTGATCCAGTTGGACTTTCAGATCAGACAGTAGGTCATTATTAATGGCATGTTTATTTCAGGAGCCCCTTGGTGACTTCTTTCAGCAAATAAAAACATACTAAGAGCTGACTGTCCCTGTGAATTCTTTCCAATTCAGTGGCAGGTACCTCCGATTTTCCACTGACATGCTGCAAATGAATGATTAAATGAAAGTAAATTCCACTGAGCTAAACAGTGGAAAGAGACACCAACACCACAAGGACTGGAAACACAGAGAAGCTGCAGCAATGAGAAGAGGTGACTCTAAGTGCTACATCCAGTTAAAAAGACAGCACCCTTTTGTTGTAAGGGAGTATTATCTCTTTTGCAAGGGCCAGAAAGGAATCATCTCAATTAAAATTGGTTTTGAAAAGAAAGCAAAGGACCCAGAATGTCATGGTACTTGTCTAACACAGGCAACCTAGTCATTAACATGAAGGAATACCCAGAGAAGTCATCTACAGTTCTTAAGCAAGTGGCAAAGACTTCAGAGAAGGATGTTGTTTAACCAGGGAATAAAAAAATCCCCCAATCTCTTAATAAAGTAAACCCAGATCCAGCAGAGGAAGGAACTATGTCGTGATACAGCTTGTGTATGCATTTTACCTTAGTTTAGTTCATGAGGTATGATTAGGCTTGTCCATCAATTCCTACGGGATTGATTCTAATTCTCATTTAAGAATGACTTGTGAGCCTTCAGCTCATTGAGAACAGCATGCATCAGCAACTCTGCTAAATGCTTGTTGTGATACCAAATTACCAGAGAAGTCTTTATCTCCCATTATTGAGATCTCAGTGTACTGCCCAGATACACAGCACAGGAGCAGACAGCAAGTCAAGGTAACACAAGCCAGGATAACAACCCAGCAGCCACAACCACCTTGAGGGGGCAGAGGAAGTCAAAATTATTCTATCACACAGCAGCAGTGACTGGGAAACCCCCATTCTCTGCCCTGTCAGACCCAGGGATGTCATGAGTTCAGGCACCATGAAGTAAAGAATCTCTTGTCTATGTTCAACGTTTGACCTTTGCGTTGCTTCTCTAATTCTGCCACCTTCTGAATCACAAAAATCAAAACTCAAATGCTTTAAGAGAATGGGAGTCCAGTCCGAAGTAAAAAGCTCCCACAATTTTCTTTCCCTAGTGAATGTTCTGCAATATTTCCTGCTAAGTAAGTGTTTATAACCCAAATGCTTGCACATAAAGGTGGCATTTTTGAGCTCCACCCTGGGCAGCATATTTTTCAGTTCTTGAATCTGCTCCAAGGGAACTTTTAGTACCACCTTGAAGCCAACAATGGTACACAAGTGCCAAGAGGGATTTCAATTTTTCCATGTAAAGAAACAAACATTTCACTGCTTTCTTTCCCTCAAGCCAGACTTATTCACAAAGGAACTTTCAGAGGAATGTTTTCAAGAATATTCCTTCTATGACGGAATCAAAACCATCAAAACCATTGACTGACAAATGTACACATAAAATCGACAAATGATGCTGTTTATTGCTGTGAGAACAGTCCTGGTGTTTTATGTTTTGATTCCTCCTCAGTTGTGATTACTCCATTTCCCTTTTAATAAATACTGCCCTGAACGACTCCCCTCTTTACAAGTCAGCACACCCTGAGAGGCCAATTCAACCCAACAAAACAATTTTCAAAGAACTCCTGTACAAAAGAGACTGACTTTAAAACTTCCTCTTCTGGACCTTACAACTGGGGTACTCCAGACCAGTGATTAGAGTGATGTAAAGTTTTATTTCTCTTGTATTTCTGGACAGGTTAGCATTGGAAATGTTGTCCTGAAAACAGGAGTGGAAAAAGTGAAACTGAAGATGTCAAACATGACAATTCTAAGGTACTTTTCCTACCTGAGTTCTCTAGAGTACATGGGATTTAACGAAACAATCAAGCAGCTCTCCTGCAAACCATTCAGCATTTAAAGACTGCAATGGCTCTCTCAGATCCTGTCAGGTTTACAGGTGATGATAGCTATCTACGCATATAAACTCAAATTGCTGATAGAGCAATGAAAACATCAGATTCTGAAATAGCTCTGATTTATTGCTTCTGCCATAAAAGCAGAGCAGTAGGCTCTAAGAGAACAGTCATAGGGAATAGTGGGAAGAAACAGGAGATACTGTAGCTAAATTTGATATGGCTCATGAACTAGAACTCCTGTTCTTGTAGTATCAACTGTATTTTCATCTAAGTACCAAAGCATAAAAGACAGTCTGATGATAAACAGATATACTCCCATAGATCAAGGCAAAACCCGCTAATATCTCCAAATATTCAACCCAGGAATATCTTCTGTCCTTTATAATAAAAGGTTTTATGATGGCAAGTAAAAATAATGAATATTTACAAAATAATTTGCTTAGAAATCATTGTAGAGATTTTAACTTCCATTAATAAGAACAATCAGCACTATTACACTGTTCCATAGGGTTGTAGTTTTTCATGCAATGTCTAGCTAGGCTGCAGATCTACTCACCACAAAATACTGCACAGGCTAGACTTTTGCAAGGGTCTGGGAGGAAGTGAATCCAGATTCCAGATAACGACTGACAGGGAGCAAGCACACAGAAACCACACCTGGCTCAGGATGTCCTTGAGCACAAGCACTGGGACAGCATTTGTTTGTATCTGGAAGGAAACATCACATGCAACTACTTTGTTTCTCTACTCTTCCCTAGCACCTGCCTCTGACATCAGAGAGGCCAAGCCACTGACCAAAGCCCACTGGCCTCCCCCCGTGGCTGTTACTGCCACAATCCAGCTGGCACAGACTGTGTAGGTCTTTCATACAAGGAAGTTGTAACATTCCTTAATTTTCTTTTTTTTTTTTCCTCCTAAAGAGAAATAGGAAAAGAGGTAAGAATTAATTCTTACCCACTATGCAACCCTGACATTGGTGAGTACAAGTCTATTAAGTCACCAAAATTCTTTTGTAGAAAGGGATTCCCTTCAATTCCAATCAAATCAGGTCCTTACTGTGCAATTTCAATTATGCGTAAATTTATCACCCCATAACGAAAACAGCCATGAATTACTGAGTAGGAATGGTATAAATCAGCTTGTTCAGCTGCTTCAGTACTTTGGTATTTAAGGATTTTCATCATTTTATTTTGTTAAAAAACCCTAAAACATTTTAAAGGATTTGTTTCATACTGCTATTGTTCTCAGATTAGCAGCAGCAGAAATATTTAAAGAACTGATTAGGAGGCTACTATTACAGCAAGCAAACACGTTGGAAGAGTTACTGCAGCTTCAATATAATCCTTAGGGAAGGTTTCCATTTGCATTCAGACATGGTTAGGTGGAATATGACTGTACATTTAAGAGGCTTAGTTGATTTCTCACTGCTCTATTTATTTTAAAATTACTCATTAGAGCCACAATTTCTGTTTGGGATAATCAATCAAAAGCATAATTATCTCTTCAGGTAGAGATGTCAAGTGACCATTTTACCCAACCTCCACAAATTTCAATGGGCCACTCAAACCACCAAGTTACTGCTGCTGAATGAAACTGCTCCACAATTTCCCCATACAATTATTCTCCAAGTAGTATTAACGTATTAATCTACAAATTCTAGGGCCTAAAATAAACTACATAAGGAGCATCAGATTCTATTGCACACACTGGAAAATGCTGACATGCAATTTTTTTATCTACTGGCAGAGATTCCTACCTTTTACATATTAATTGTCCTGTTCAAAAGACAGCAGAAACTTCTGTGTTTCTATTTCCAGAGACCTAAAGCCCAGTAAAGTACTTCAGAAAAGTGATAGAATTATTGTATGCTGTGTAAAACCCAAAGTGTGCTGGTAAGGGGCAGTATCATTTATTGCTAGTACTACCTAGTAAGCATGCAAAACCAAAATGCAGCATTGCTTTATCTTAGGAACCACAATTTTTTGGCCATCCTGGCTTGGCACAGGGATTTTATTCAGATAAGATGACAACATAGAAAAAATATTTTAAAAACCCAAACCAACTTTTGTTTGAATAAAAATAGATAGTTTAATTAGGTTTCTGTTGGCTACATTTAAATCACATTTAATATTAAATTAATCTGTATTAAAATATGTACAAAGAATGATGTAATAATACATAACCTCTATGTATTCATTATAATACATGAAAACATTGAAGTCACAGTGAATTCAAGGAACACTTCAAGTAGAAAAGCATTCCACGTGTACACATATACACACCCACCAATGCACAGCAGGGGAAGGCCAACAACCCATTTCATATGACCAAAGTAAAGTGAAATCTGTTATGGAACAGGATAAGCTACTCTGTCAATATTTATAGTGCTACAGTCTTCACAGAATTATCATAGTATTTCAGCCTCCTTCCAGGAAAATTATTCCCAGAGTCAAGCTACAAGTGACAATACAGTGTCACAGTGCATGACTAAAGAGGCTTTATTGACACTGGCATTCCCCAGATTTTTCATTTGGTATTAGGCAGTTACTCAGTATTTGGATTTTAAAAACCCTAAAATCTTAAAACTCCTCTCACAAAACAAGTCTTTCAATTAAACTACAAGACTTCAACCTGACAGTACTAAAAAACAGTTTCAATGTTCTAGGACATAAAGGAGGGTTTCAAATAGTTTGTTCAAAAAAATAAAAAGCATTCAAGACGATTTTAAAAGCACATTTGAATGTTAATATAAATATGGAACTTCAAAACTTATTTTTTCTTATCAGTCAACAACCAAACATCACAAGTGTATAGTCTACTATTAAAAGCAGGCCTGATAAATAGAAATCCAATGTACAAATACCAGGTGACAGCTGTTGCCATTACAAGGGTGGGATGTTAAGAAAATGAAGTGTTCAATATCTCTGTGCTGAGATCAAAATCCTTTTGACCTCCAAAAAGGCATAAAAACACCAGTCCAGGCCTGTACCGGTACCTAAGACACACCGAAACTGCAGCACCATGAACTTTGGAACATCCAAAATAATTTCAGAGGGTCTCATCCTCAGCTTCCAGCACAAGGAGCCAAAAGGCACCACTGCATAACAAGAGCAGAAGACAAAACAATCAGTAGTCAGAGTGTAAAGAAAGAAACAAAGGGATGCAGAAATCCTGTAAGCCATGCATGACTCTGCTGTCTGACAAGCAGCTTTGAATTAGCATGAAGCTACTTGTCACAACTACAAATAAAATCTTATATCCCCATCTCCATTCTAGGTAAAAACTACACACCAACATAGGCTACAACCCTAACACTGTGAAAGAGAAATGCAAATTCTGCATTCACATCAAAGCCAGTGGCACTGCTGTGGTCAAAATTCCATCCTGAGCTCAAACAAGCCATCAGAATTAAATGTCAGTGACTGAGTATCAGCTACAATTAGCTAATATTGCCACTTCTCTCACAACACAAACAGATGCTCCTTTTCCACCCTAAGTTAAAAAGCCACAAAAAGTTAAGAACAATGAAAGAGAAGCTCATGGATGACGAAACTTAAATAAATCTCTTAAGGAGGAAAGAATTTCGCTTGTACACTGTCCGCCTCCTCCTCCAAATGAAAACAATTGTCTTTGGAAGAAACTCTTAGCTTCAATTTATATTTGCACTAAAAGTTGCCACCTTTTTAAAAAATATTCTACAGATAGTAGCAAGTTACTTAATTTGTAATAATTTTTAAATTAATCCTTACAGTGTCTTACCTTTAGGACAAGAGAGAAATGAGTGCATCCAGAAATTTGCTCCGATCTTCTGTTTTCAATTCAATTACTAAAATAGGAAATATTTTATTACAGGATGCAAATAACTGAAAGATATACCAGATGTCCCACTTGAAGAACAATAAGCGTGAGTATACCAATTTATAGTCTTATTCAACTTTAAGAAGGAGAAGCTATTTGGACAAAATGCAGAGGAGATTGTTTATTTTGTGCTTAGATCTTAGCAAACTAATTTCTGGGTGCTCACTACACAATATAGCAGGCACTTCTTAAATCTAAGAATATTTCTCCGTATGTTCAACATGCATAGATAAATATACATTGTTAAAAAATAGCCTGTCTCTTTCTTAAGCATGTGCAAGTTAGGCTGATTTCACTGCCTGAGTGTCTCATCAATACCACACTTGGTTTGGCTGCTAAATTTCCAGCCTTCACACATAACATCATGGACTGTAACGTGAGGTGCAAATGTGAAAACCTTACTGCATGCAAAATGCAGGCTGTCTCGAAAAGAAAAGCTGGGTAGTTTGTGGTTGCTGCACCGGGAGGCAGCGCTTTGAGCCCGGGCCGAGCCCTCCCGTGGGTTGTGCCTGCAGCACGGACCCGCACGGAGGAGCCGCGCCAGCACCGCCCCCTGCGGGCCCTGCAGCGGGGCAGCGCCACTCACTCGACATCTCGAAGTGGTTGTGCAGCGTCCGCGAGCTGGTGCTCTCCGCAGCCTTCTCGAAGGCTCTTCCAAAAAAGCTGAGGCACAAGCAGAAATACAAATGAGCGTCACAGAAAAGGATGTTTAACTATGGTAGAAGCATGGAACTTTTTCCTGGCTGAGAGGTGGAAATGGCTTCCAGATGTTTTTTCAGGTGTATTCAACACACACCTCACTTACTCAAATGCAAGAATCTTCACATTGGAGACTTTTAGAAATGAAGCCATGGGCCATATAGTGAACTATTTCCCTCTCTTAAGAGGGAAGGAAAAGAAAAAACCTTGCAGGGAAGGTCTCAAAGATCTGTATCCTCTGTCAAAGTATCTCATACACACTGTATGCAAAAGGTGTGTTTTTGAGAAGGATACAATTCAAGTTAACATAATCAGTGTTAAATAAGTACAAGAAAGGTATATTTGCTAGTAAACATTATGCTTACTTCTTTTTGTCTGAGCTTTCTGTCTCCGGAGGAATCCCCACCATGATCACAGTTCCCTGTTCAACATCCATGGGAGCAGCCATGACCAGGGGCAGCAGCTTGCAACGCTTGTTCTTTGTCTGGAAGTCAGAAAGCCTCTTTGTTACACAAGGCTCAGAAAGCAATTTAATATCAGTTCTCCATGTGAGATTGTATTACAAATAGCCACCTAAGGATACAGCTATTCTGCAGTTCAACAGAAGGTGGTTCCTTTACAGGATCTCTTAATCCACTTCTTCCTTACAGTAAAAGTCACTTTAAGGACTAATAGAAATTTCAGTGATGTACTCCCTCAAAACTTAAAAAATTACACAAATGTTTAGATTGTAATTATCTTAGTAATGAAAACTCAGTGCTATGAAGTCTCCCAAATAGGTATCTTCCCTAGAGCAGCATTCACAAATGTGCTAAATTCACAAATATGCTAAACTCATCCAATTAATCAGCAGAAAAACATTATGAATAGTTTCATATACTGCTTTTAATAATCAACTGCAAATATCTGGCAGAACAATAAGTACAACACCAGCCAGAAGTTTGTGAGTCAAGAGCTTTTGATCTACTTACAGAGCAAACAAACGATTTCAGTAAGTATTTACTAAGCAGGCATAGAGACACTGGTTTGGAAAACAGTTTCACATCTGGTGTGCCCTAGGAAAAGAAGAATTATTTCAATTACAGTCCAAGATGATTCTTACATTTACTTAATTTTATGGTCTACTGACAAGTCTAGAAGCTTTTTGTGGCTCAAAGAACACTAACAAGAACCATTACAATATAGGAGTTTGAGCTCACCCAGCTTTGCAGTGAAGCCCTCTCCCCTTTGTGAGGGCCGATTGTGCCTTTGGGAAGTTCAGAGCAATGTCAATACTGACCCATCAGAGGACAGCACAGTACAGAGAAATGGGTTCTTTCTTACAGAGTAACTCTTACTGTGCCAAGCAGTTGGGGAAACTGTTATTTAAGGATGATACAGTCAAACAGGAGAGTCAAATGAGAAGCCAAACATAGAATTCTGACCTCCATGAGGGAGCAATAGAGAAAGGGCCCCTGAGAAATGACAAGGTTGGTGCAAATACAGCTGGCCACTGTCTGCTGAATGGCACGTAACTGCTTTTTGGCTAGGTCCAGTCCTTGGTGCAGCTTGTCCAGGTTACCCCTGCAACAAAAAGAATAAAAAAAGACACTTTCTTATTAAAATAAAGTTTTTCACATAAAAATTATATCTAAACACTATTCACAGGGATATTTTTATTTTTTCTTCAATAGCTTATGAAGCAACAATTAATATTTTAGATCCATAATCCCAATGCATTTCCCTAAATAAAATTGCAAAATACTGACGAGGCATATTTTCAGTACCTGGAGAGACTGTCCAAAGCCTTAATGAAATTAGTTGTTTCAGGCCCCTCTTTCTCTATATTCTCCATGAGAGAAGTTGTTGCATAAACTATGTCACTTGCTGAGAACTTGTTCTTAAAGCCAAAGTGAATGCTGAAGGTCTGAACTCGTAAATCTTTCATTCTGCAAAATGAAATAAACCCAGGGAAGTTTATTAACATTATCAACGTTGACCAGTTGTCTCCCCAGTACATTAATCTTAAGGACATGAAGAAAACACTTATCCTAACATTTGCAACAAGTCTAGTGTTACTTTGTCAATCTACAAACCATAATTTTTAAAACAACATATTAGATGATCTTCATACAAAAATATTTGAACTTAATTGAAAAGTATTTTCAGATAAAGCCTTTGTATTTAAAACAATTTACCCAAATTTGTTTGCAGATTCTTCAATCATCTCCCGAAGATTTTCTTTCAAAGACATGTCCATGGAATTAAACTTCTGTTTCACTTGCTTCAAAGGCAAACTAAGAACAGAAGGAAAAAATTCACTGACAGGTATGCCAGAAGAAACAAGTATTTTGCCTTTTTCCCATAGGACTTTTAAAATTATTAGATCATTTAGTAAGGTCAAGTCTGACTAAACTTGTATCCATTTGTTTTTCCAGTCATTGAAAAGCAGATGCGAGGAAGCAGAGGTTACTTTACTGATCTGCCATTCCATAAAGGCATAGAGCAAGTGTTCCTTGTAAACCAATACACAAGTTGTGTAACTCAGAGACACTGCCATCTATTCAGAGGCCCACAATCATATTTAAAAACCAACAGCTTGAGTACTTGCAAGCTATATTCTGAATATTTTCCTGTAAGTCATTGAAAAAAACGATCCAGATTTTTATAACTCACCCCATGTCTGCCAAAAACTCCTGGAGCCTCTTCTGCCCTTGTACAGACCAAAGCTTAAGGCTGGCAGAGGTGTATGAGGTGTTACAGAGACTTTCGTAGAGAGACCAGTGCTGGTACAGTGCCAGGCGCAGGCTGAGCAGGAGTTACGGCAAATAACTGCAAACACAAATATCCTCTGACCCCACAAACTCCACAACAAGCAGGAAAGTATTCAGCTGCCCTTACGCATTGCATGTCTGTGCCGCATAAGATGCAGTGAGAAGCTCAGGTGATGTAACACAAGAGGAGCACCGTTGACTTTTAACCAGTTCTGAAAGGTTAAGCTGGACTGAAGCTCCACAAGCTGCTCAAAGAGGGATTCATGCACAACACAAACATTCGGATTTCCCTTTATTTTATTTCTATTCTCAGCAGAGATGGTGCTGGGATTTTTTTTTCCCTAGATAAAAACTCCAGAGGGATTCACCAGAGGGGTAGCGTGCATTTTCCCCAGACCTTCTTTAAGGATACTCATATTCAAATGCAATTCTCATGCAGTCAATGGACAGAGAATTCTCTTCATCCTCGTTGCGGTGGTTGTGGCGGGACACGTGGCGCTGCAGGACTCCAATGTCAGTCACGTATTTCATTCTGAAACCAAAACAAGTTTGTCACTTCACTTTCTGCCTGGGAATTCTTGTTCTTGATAACAAGACCACAAAATTGCTTCCGAAAGTCAGCAGCATAAAAACTGTAGATATATTTTTAACCCCCCCCCAACTTGTTAAATAACGGTTTTTCAATATTCATCTATACACCCAGGCAATTACAACAACAAAAAAAACCCTAATAGACTGACCAATGAAATCAGTTACTTAGTACATTTATCTCTTCAAAACTGTCCATGTATTAGTAACAATAGAACACCAGAATTAAAGTCTACACATGTAACACTGGAATTCTGATCATATCTAGTAGGAAATAACAAAAAAAGAGGAAAAATATCTGAACTGTAAAGGAAGCTGCAGGATACAGAACATACAGAAGTTTTTCCTTTAATAAAACTGTATCAAGTTCATGCTTAGGTAAATTACTACTAAACATCACTTCTTCCCAGATCACAGGTGATTGATTTATAATTTTGTGAGAAACAAAGTTAGCTTAAAAATTCTAAATAATAGAAAATAATTTTTAAAAACATATATATTCCTAATTTTGGAAGGCAGCAGATCACATTCAGGCATTAATATATTTAATATCACTGTTAATTAATTACATCTGTTATAATAATACCATTATGTTTCCTGATCTCTACTAATTGCTGTTAGTTACTCCCAAAACCAAAATTTTAAAAGGTAGACAAATAAATATGAAAGAATAATAATAAAAAAGATAAATTTAAAAAAAGGAAAACTTTCTTACTGAGTGATTTTATCTTGGACCCATTGATCTGTTAGGCCAACAATAGCCCACCTAAAATTTTTTTTGAAAAAAAGAAGTAGAAAAAAAAAGGTTAAACCAACAAATATTCCAATAGAGTGTATTATATTTAACCCTCTAAGTATGTAACAGAACAAATGAGAAACATTGTTTACTAGCAGAACATAGAAGTTAATAACAAAGTTATCTACTATTATTCCCTTTTTTGCAGACATACACACATAGTACCATTCTCCCTTTTTCCATGAAAAATCTGTTGTTGCTTTTAATTAATTTACACAGATGCATCCTCTAGCGGAAGACAAGATCCACTCACAAAAGAAACTGGAATCCCATACAGAAACCAAATAATTTTGAGAAATCTTGCCTGTCTTTGAGACAGGTTTAAGCTTCCAATCTCTACAAAAAATGATGATGGAAACCTACCACAACATGTCATTCAAGTCCTTAGACATTATCCATGCCAGATCAAACATCACCATCGCAGACTACAAGAGGGAGAAGCAAAAAGACAGGATAAATGAGCACAAGACACAGTTCACTAAACAAATAGAACAGTTAAATCTGCCAAGTACTAGCACATGTTGTTAAAGCTCTAGAAATCACACTGGGGTCTGACAATCTGCCAGCTTCTTCCTAAGATACTAAGTAGAAAGACAAATATTCTAGAGAGCTCTGTAAATCTGCATTACATATAAAGCCAACACTTAATAAAATATAATCAGAGAGGCCAAATGGCAGAAGGAATAGTTTGATGTCCTAAGTGCTATCTTTAGGAAATCCTGACACTTTGAAAGACAACCTCCCTACATGCTCAAGTTTTTGTGACAGTATTTTGTAAATGATAGATACCCTTGTAAAGATCTAAAAAAAAAAAAGCCATAAAACATTAAACTAAGTTAAACTACTTGTATATGCATCATGTAGCTTATCCATATAACAATAAGATACAAAAATAGCAAGATGTAGTAACATTATTATATTGAATAGTATTATTAGGTAATTAAATAATTGTAATAAGTAATTATAACATTGGATATTGTCCAATTACCTTTACAGTCTCACTTAGAAGTTTTATGGCAAACAGAGTTTATACTTACTGAGGTCCCATGGTATTCATATTGCTCGTAATCAAAAAGAATTTCTCGTCTAAAATGGGGAAAAAACCCACATTTGACTAAGTGCTGAACTGGTCATTGGATCCAATTAAAAATATGAGCCAGAAATTGTGATTAATATTTAAATTCCATTTTAGCAATTACAAATATTAAACTTGGGCTAGGAATTATCTGCAAGGCAATTAGGCTTTAGTAACAATGTGGAAACCACACTGAAATGTACTCATAAAGCAAAAAGGAAAAAGTTTTTACAGCATTATTCCTCAAATCCCATTTTATCTGATTTGTTCCTGCTCGTTCCTATTGACTACAGTGGGATTGTAAACGTAGAAAACATAAGTACAAATTTCATCCCAAGACAGACAAGATAAGAATATTACAGCTATTTGAAGTGAGCTAATCCACCTATTGGTACACAAATTTTGAATTACTATTTACAATTTCCTCCATTTACACATTTTATTTTTATACACTAAATATCTCTCTCAGCTTTCTAAACAAAATTACAACTAAAGCATCTTGCAAATCACAGCTTAGTATCTTGTGTTTGTATTCTTAACACAATTTTAATCAAAGAATGAAAGAAAAAGAAGCAACATAAGAAACACCCATTCACACACCTGCGTGCTTCCCATTCTCGCCTCTGTCGCCTTTTCATCGTCCTCTCTATTACCTCCTGTAAATTAATTTACAGGATGTTAAAAAGCTAGAAAAAAAATTCTAATAGATTAGCATACAGATACCTCAGTTATTAAACTTTAATTTAAAAAATGCAATTAAAATTTTCATTTAAAATATTTTTTTCCTTTAAAAAAAAGGAATATTGCCATTAACAACATCTAATGAGAAAAGTACTAGCAAAAATATTTCCAAGTAACACATGTAAGATCTTTTTGAAATATTTAACACATTTGAAAAAAGCTTTTGTGTATTTGTAGATTTTCCTTTGAATCTGGTATCTTTTTTTGCTAAGAGAGTGCCATTTTTATATTACTAGGAAAAAAATGTACAATGTCAGTGGGAAGATAACATGAAATAGATATTAAATCTAAGGATGTCTTTATATTTAGTTGCCCCTTAATGTTGCTGGTCTCATGCCTTTGTTTGCTTCTATAATATAAATAGAAAATATGCTACGTGTAACATGGAAAATTTAATTTCATGTGTACACTTAATATACTTTTGTTAGTTTACTGCTACAAGCACAGACAAAATGCATTGCTAAGCTATTTGTGAGCTTGTATTTTCTCAGTTTCTTTTTAAAAAGGAGTTCATAGCTAAACAAGTTTTACTGCTAGACTGCCAAGCCCACAGCACATATTAGGAGACAGATCTCTCCAGTTCACTGATTATACAAAGAATTATGCCTAAGTAAGTTCAAAACATTTTTTTTAAATTGGAGAAAATATTTTTGTGTAGTTCAGATAAACAAATATTTTGTTTATGTGAAACTCTACCTGTTGTAGTAGATTATTTTAAAATTGTACACTTGGATTTGTGATCTAATAGAACACAATTTTTAAACTCAAATATTATTATGATGTAAAATATATGTAATAGCAGTGTTATTTTTCTTCCTTTCATAATACAGCAGTGAAACAAACCTCTTCAAAACGTCTGCGCTTCTCTAAGGGTTCTGAGCTGTCACTTTCATTCTCTGAGTCCTCTTCTTCATCCTCTTCATCTCTGAAGATGTCATCATAAGCAGGAACATCGAGATCATCATCTTGCTTGACTAACAGCTTAATCTAGCAAGAAGAAAATTGTATTTCAGAGTAAGTATCTTACTTAGTGAGCAAAATGCACTCTTACTTAGTAAAAGAAACTAAAATTCATTTAGGCTGTGATTAATTCCTGGCATAAAAAATATTGGTTTTTAATACAAATACCATAGTGGTTTATAGAAAATAAGAGTAAAAATCCATATTCCCTTATTACAGCGTTACTGAAAGAATTATCATTCTAATGCTTGTTAAAATCAAATAATTTGTGCTTAATACTTCAAATTCTATGTGTTACTAGATGCTGAGAGATAACATATGTTACATTCTGGAGGATGTTTATCCTCTGATTTATGGCAGTTCGATTTATAGCAACAAGATTAACAGGTGCTTACTACTGACATTACTTACTACAACTACCACATTGTTAACATTAGAGATTTTACTACTGGAAAAAGGATTTTTTCTGATTTATTTATTAATGCTGCTTTCTGACCTACAAGCTAATGCTCTAACCAGTCTTGCAAACACAGAAAAGCTCTACACTGCTCACCACCACACTGTGGGGCGGTTTTTATTACGAAAGAAAACTTTTACCTGTGTATCATTGTAAACATTCACTACGTTGATTGGCCTGTGACTGTCACATACAAAAAAAAAAGTATCTTCTTCAGGCTGCAAGATTTCCAGGAGGTCAACATTGGCACCACAATTAATAAGA
Organism: Aleadryas rufinucha; assembly: GCA_013397815.1. NCBI lineage: Eukaryota > Metazoa > Chordata > Aves > Passeriformes > Aleadryas > Aleadryas rufinucha. The sequence goes on from VZTH01005066.1 coordinate 249,795, forward strand.
ACAAAGTATTTAAACTGTGAACAAAAGCAGAAAAAAAGAAGCAATAAGTTTGTTACTTAAATTGCCAGGAAACGTGGAAAACTGAAAACATGTTTACAAAACTGCCAAAGCACTCATCATTGCCAAAACTTGTATTTACTTTCTGACATTTGATGTGTCTGAGGCAGAAAACTTTTTTTAAGGCAAAACATACAATTCAGGGATGTTAGACATCCAATATCACCAACTTTGTATCTCAAAATGTGTGCAAATTTAATTTGACTCTATCAACATTACAGCACATTCGTTCAAGGTGATGTTAAAAACTTGACAAGTTTATTACTGGTACGTTAAAATGTAACCACAGTTTTGAAGTAACCACTAACAATAATAATGAGCTTGAGTGCTGACATTTTAAATTGGGAAGGGAAGAACTTTATCTTTACAAAAGATGAGCTGCAGCTTAAAAGTTTGCCATTATTTTTTCACCTGATCTTTATGCTCGAGAAAGGCAGTTTCAAGTTCTTGCCACCCAGACACTGGCACGAGTGTGTATTGCACATGGTCACATTGAAACAAAGCCTGCAGGGAAGCAACAGCTGTTAGCAGAGGGGACGGGAAACAGCCTCTCCTGCAATGCTACACCACGCTATGATTCTATTCCGCACAAATCTTTAAAATAAAGACATCCAAAATAATAAATCTACACGAACTCTGAGACTGTGACTCACCAGTTTTCAGTGCCATAACTCACAGAAACGAACGTTACAAAAGCAGATTAAAGCTCCCCCCCTTCCCCAGTTCAAACCCATTTATAGGATCCCAGGGCATACACATTTTCTCATACGTTCAGCCTGCAGTGATAATGAACCAAGACTTACTTGGAGTATTTTACAGGCACATAATGCATCAACATCAGAAGCAACAAGAAGAAGAACACGCTGCAAAAATAACAAAATAATAGCATTAATATAATGATATAGGTGCAAAATAGAGTGTGCTGGTACATGAAATGCATAGAACACTGAGACACCAGAAATTCAGATAGAGATCATCGTAAGCATAAAACAGAATAGCTTCTGAATGGACACTGCACCCAAAATTAACCAGTTTGGATCCCTGTCAATAATAAAAATAAGCAACTCCACATATCCAAAATATGTCAGCTGCTTTAGGGAAATGTAACTATTCAGACTCCTCTGAACCTCACATACTTTTGAAGTTTCACAACTAGTCGAGCCCTACAATTATTTTCATTGTGTCTAGAATGGTGTTCGTTTTCAGCACAGGTCTGCAACAGTTTTGCCTAAAGAAAATCTGTAGCAAAAGCAAGAGCAAGGCAACTCAGGAAATAAATTATTTTGCCTAAATCAAGGTTGGCTGCTATGTTTTTCNCACGGCTCCAGAGCACCGCAGCGCCTCAGCCGCAGCCGCCAGAGCCGGGGACACCCCGCACCAACCCTGCGCCGTGAGGCGGCGCGACCCGCGGCGGCCCTGAGAGGGGAGAGCCGTTGAGGGGAGAGAGCCCTGAGGGGAGGCCGCCCCGCCCGCCGCCGGGGCGCTCGGGGTGCCACCCCCGTCCCCGGTCACGGCGCGCTGCCCGCACCTGGGTGGCGATCAGGTCGTAGAACTCCCGGCGGCAGTCGGAGACGAACATGGCGGGAACGGGCGCGCGCGGCGGGAACGGGCGGCAGCCCCGGGCCGCCCCC
>VZTH01005066.1:251587-263727 GCA_013397815.1 Aleadryas rufinucha
GAAATGCATAGAACACTGAGACACCAGAAATTCAGATAGAGATCATCGTAAGCATAAAACAGAATAGCTTCTGAATGGACACTGCACCCAAAATTAACCAGTTTGGATCCCTGTCAATAATAAAAATAAGCAACTCCACATATCCAAAATATGTCAGCTGCTTTAGGGAAATGTAACTATTCAGACTCCTCTGAACCTCACATACTTTTGAAGTTTCACAACTAGTCGAACCCTACAATTATTTTCATTGTGTCTAGAATGGTATTCGTTTTCAGCACAGGTCTGCAACAGTTTTGCCTAAAGAAAATCTGTAGCAAAAGCAAGAGCAAGGCAACTCAGGAAATAAATTATTTTGCCTAAATCAAGGTTGGCTGCTATGTTTTTTTGGTTTGGATTTTTTTTGTTTGTTTCGTGAGAGTGTTGTTTTTTGTTTGGGGGGATAGTGTTTTGAGATTTTGCTCACAGCTGGAGAAATTAAGAGAAATACTTTCATTTGCAAAATCCATATCATTTCGCTGGTAGAAATGCCAAGATTATCCAACAAAAGCTTCTCCACCTCAGTGTAAACATCCACTGTGAACGGACTTAAGCAAACCTGGGTTAAAAGTAAAACTAGCAGAGAGATGTGCCACAAGAAAGACTGCAAGAAAACCATTAAAGATGACAGAAAACAGTATTTAGCGTCTGGGCAAATAACACCAAAACGGTTGGAAAGGTATTAAAAAAAGTAGTTCAGAGGTGTCATGGTTAAGCATGAGATCCAGAACACACGAAAACATTTGTGAGGAAGGAGGTGAACTGTGAAGTGAAATCCCTGGCGAGACCTCACCGCGCTGACGCTGCTTTGTCTCGGGCTCCCGTGGGTAGGGAAGGGGAAAAATATCCAGGAAAGGGATTTTTACGACCCGGATGACTGCCGGGCCCGCCGCCCTCAGCACGGCCGCCTACCCGGTGCTCCCCGCCGCCGACNCAAACTGGGCGCCAAAGCAGCGCCGTGTGCCATTGGTCCGCGCCTCACGGAGCGCTGGCCAATAGAAACGCGCCCGCCCCACCGCCGCCGCGCGAGCCACCCAACCCCTTTCCGGGACCTCGCCAATGGGATGGGGACGAGGCGGTGACGATGCGCGCTGCTGGCCAGTCCCAGCAAGGCCGAGGCCGGAAGCGCCCTCCGGGGCCTTGTCGCCGCGTCCGCCATCTTTGCTGCGGGCAAGTTGTTCGCTTTGCCATTAAAGCGAGCCCGGCTGAGGGGCAGCAGGGCCGCGCCAACACCCGGTGACCGAAGAGGAGCCGAGAGGGTAGAAGGGGCTCCCGGCGATGGCCGCCTCGGAGGGCACGAGGGCGCGCGTTCCGCCCTCACCCGCAATGGCCGCCCGAGGGGCCGGCGCCGAGCGGCACGCTGGGAGGGGCGGGGCCGCGGGTGGGGCCCGGCAGAGCCCGTGAGGCGAACGAGCGGCCCTGGCCCGGCCCGGCCCGTCCCGGCCGCCCCGAGGGAGCGCCCGCCGCCGCCGCAGCCATGGTGAGGCCGGGGGGCGGCCGGGGAGGTGCCGTGTCACGGCGGCGACATTTCAGGAGCCCTCAGTGGGTTCTGTGACACTTTGTGCGCTGTAGATAACTGATTAATGCGTTCTTCTCTGTGTGTTGTTTTTTCCTCTCTAGTTCTCTTTTAATATGTTTGACCACCCCATCCCTCGGGTGTTCCAAAACCGCTTCTCAACCCAGTACCGCTGCTTCTCGGTATCCATGCTTGCCGGACCTAATGACAGGTCAGATGTGGAGAAAGGCGGGAAGAGTATGTGCTTGTTTTATTTTGATTAATAAACCTGTTGGAAGAGTGTTTGTGAATAGTGTCAAGTAATGCAGCTTTTGGCCAAGACAGCAGAAACATTGGAAACAGGGTGACAGAGTGCTGAGCACCCTGGGTGGGGCTTTGAGGAAGGAGGAGGGGTCATCTCCCGTTGTATTATTCGGTAATTAAAAATGTTTACCAAGTGAGTCGGCGTTTATGAGCATTAGGAGACAGTCTTCTTTTATAAAGTTTCTTGTTGCAATCTTGGATCTAGTGTAAGCCGTGGAAGTTTATGATTAAGGACTTCCCCCCCCCGCCGTGTTGTACCTCACTTAATTTGTATGAAGAAAGTTATAGACGGGGCAACTTTGTTTTCAGGCTGTCAGACTAATACTATGTTGTTTTGAATTGGTATGGGTTGAAGAGCACCTGTGAGCCCAAACAAATAAAATCAGCTTTGGGAAAATTTTTCTTTACTAATAGTATTGTAAAACCTTGTCTTCTTTTTTATATTTCCCTGATTATAATTCTGAAATCTCCACATAGCAGGGAATCCAAGTATGACTGATTCTACTGAAGTCTCTGTCTAAAAATGAATTTGCAGATTTTAGAATCTGCCCTTTTTTAAAAGGAGATTTTAGAGAAAGGAAGGATGAAATTGTATGTTATGTACTCTCGTACCGATGTGTTTTTCCTAATTCTACATTCTTCTTCATTTCTGCAGTAATTATGCCACCATCGGCTTTGGATCAACTCAGTAAGTGAATACTTCATTCTGGAATAACAACATTAGAAATAGGAGCAAATATGTAGGCAAATAGCACAGTATTTTAGTTATCTATTCAAGTCTTAAATAGAGACTATGAGACTAATTAGTTTAAAAAATGTATTTTGAAGGTGTTTTTTCTGTCAGACTTAACGGGGCTTGTCTGTCTTCAAGTGCAGACATCTGAAGTGTCGGGTTACCTGAGCATTTAAAGCTCTGAGTGTGATGCCAACACTGTATTTGTGTATCTGCTTTCTCTGCAGTTTTGAGCAGGTGGAATAATGGCGTGAGGGGAATCCTCTCCTATAGTCTGGCCCATTCTCTTGGTGATGTTCAATCTCTGAAAGCTTTAGAAATGTGCTAGTGGCTTTTAATAAAAAAAATTTTGTTCTCCTTTCTCACCAGGCCGCCTTAACATTACTTACCCCATGCTGTTCAAGCTGACCAACAAAAACTCAGACCGAATGACACACTGTGGAGTGCTCGAGTTTGTGGCCGATGAGGGCATATGTTACCTTCCACACTGGGTGAGTTGCCTCATGCTGGACTGTCAGAACCTGAAAAGTAGGACTAGCGAGTTGCCAAGTTTAATATTAAGGAGGTGGAATGTTTCCTGACAGTGCCTGTCTCTGCTGGTTGTGTTCCTACAACCGCCTTCAGTTCTGGCTCAGGCTTTCCTCTGCAGAAGTTTAACTCAGCACAGCAGGCTGCTTTTTAACATGCACCTGACTGTTCTTCCTGAAATTGAATATACACGAGAACTGATATACAGAGGAGAGAGATTTGAAAACATCAGACATATTGATAGAGCTTTGTTTCCATTTGTGTTTGTTTCCATTCTTGCAGATGATGCAGAATTTGCTGCTGGAAGAAGGAGGCCTGGTGCAAGTGGAGAGTGTCAATCTGCAAGTTGCTACTTACTCAAAATTCCAGCCACAGAGTCCAGATTTTCTTGACATCACCAATCCCAAAGCTGTGTATCCTTCCTATTCAATTATGGAGTAAGGGGAAAAAAATTTCTCTTCCAAATTGGAATGACCAAACCAGCTTTTCAGGTATGGCTCATACACTTCCAGTAGTAGGTGGCCACTGCTGCTTCTGAAAGTAAAAGGGATGGAGAGCTGATGTACAGAGATGTGGTCAACTGTTGGTACAAAGTGTGGTCTAGAGTGAAGGAGGAGGAGTGTTGGCTTAAAATCCGATAGGTTTTGAGTGTCCCTTTGAAGACCTTGTACCCCCTAATATTTACTAAAATCCTATCTGCAGTACTGATGACTTTTAAACCATGTTTGAGAAACCGAGGACTAGAGAGCTACAGTATGGTAACTTTAAAGCTTTGATGTTTCACTGAAAACAAATATTTCATCTTAACATACTCCAAAGACTGGAAAATGCATTGAGAAACTTTGCCTGTCTGACTACTGGGGACGTTATTGCCATCAACTACAATGAAAAGGTACAGTTTAGGGTTGAGGGTTACAGACTGAGTTCAGTTGTTGGATGGTGGTACTAAAACAATCAACCCAGAGCAGTGCAGTGTTTTGGACAAGTAATCCCACATGGCAGATTTCATGGTTGGTTTTCTATTGGAGGGAAAAAGGAGTCAGCCAAGTCTTTGTCTCAGCTGCTGTTTAAACTTTTTTGGACTCGCAAGAAAATAAATGTTTGTGCTGCTGAAGGTTTTACAAGTTAAGGGAAAGAATTTATCCTAAATTCAGAATTTGTTTTCAAAAATGCAAATTGAAGTACAGTAAGAGTGCAGCAAGGTACAGTAATAGGTTCTCTGGCTTCTAAGTTAAAGACTTTTGCTTTTAAGTTCTATAAAGACTCCTGAGTATCTAGTCCTCAACCTAAAGAGCACTTACTTCAGTTTCCTTCAAGCTGTCTGAAGGGAAAGGTTTAGATATGCTTTTCTTATACATAATGCAATCTTAAAATATCTATTACTGTTTCAGATCTATGAGCTTCGGGTAATGGAGACCAAACCAGATAAGGCTGTGTCCATCATAGAGTGTGATATGAATGTAAGTTAAAGCTGATGTGGAAAGTCTGCCCTGACTGTGTCCTCCCGAGAGGAGAGGGCACTTGTGCAGTGATAGCTCTGCACACCCAGCCCCTCTGATGCTGCAAGAAAGGTGCAATCTGTGAGGTAGGGAAGATGACTCATTTGAGGGTACTCACGTGCCTTTGTAACCCCATCTGTGATCTTGATTAGCACCTCATGTACCATCAGGTGACTGCAGTGCCTAGAATTGAATGTTTCACTTCAGCATGTTTTATCTGAGATTTATTTAATAGCCTTGTCTTGACTCATACTCCAATGATATTGTGGTGCTGTTTTACTGCTCTATTTCAATTACATGCTAAGGTTCATTCCTAGGGGGCTTGGTCTTTTTTTAGGTCTGAGTTAAAACATTTAACAAGCAAACCTCAGTTCTTTTCAGAGCAAATGTAGTGATAATAGTTCATGGAACTTCGAGGAATAGTATTTTAAAGCTTACAATTTAAAGAAAAATATTAATCATGGTTTTTTCATGCTTTTTGTGTAAATAGGTGGATTTTGATGCTCCTTTGGGATACAAAGAACCAGAAAGAAGTGCACAACACGAAGAAAGCACGGTAGGTTAAGCTTCTGTTCTTCCAAAATGTATTCCCTAGAAGTCAGCATTGCTTGTGAGGGGAGCAGTGAGTGCCAACACGAATGTTTTTCTTTAAACAAATTCTTAAGGTTAAATTTTACTTACCTGAAGATTTTGCATGTGTTACTTTGGAGATTGTTGTTTACCAACTGTTGTTTTTGGAAAGGGGTTGTTTTGAAGTTTTCTTTGGTGAGAAATACTTGGAACAGTTTTCATGTCATGTGCATGTCAGAACATGAATACAATAAACTTGGTTTTCCCCCTCACAGGATGTGGAAGCAGACCACAGTGGATATGTGAGTGACATAGGATTTCGTGTAAGTCCCCTGTTTCTGCTGGTTTCTGAATGCTCTAAAATGGTGAGGGAAAGTTGTTCTGAACAAATGCAAAATATTAGTACCTGTTCTTAGAGGTGCTTGTTGTTTAACTGGCAAGTGCCTGTGAATGTTTTGTGTGATCACAGCCAGGAGCAGCATGACTTGCTCTCTGCAAAGGGCACATGGGAGACTGAAACAGACCCCTACACCCACGTTTCATCAGCTTATATGTACCAAAAAGAAGCATGGTGAAATAAATAAGTAAATAAAAATTGCTGTAGGCTTTTACAGAATATAATGTCCTTGTGCAGTGTGCTTTCAAATGCCAGGAGTTAAATTAGAGCTCATTATGTATCCACAGGCATTCTCTGGATCTGGGAACAGATTGGATGGCAAGAAGAAAGGTGTGGAGCCCAGTCCCTCACCAATTAAACCAGGAGACATCCGAAGGTATGTCTGTCTCACTCAGTTGTCAGCAAGTGAAAGATCTGTATGTGAGCAGAGTTTTAGTTTTCATCCCTGCTCCTGCAGTATAAACAACTAATTTCATCATGAGTTTGCCTTTAGAAAATAAAGTCTTATCCACAGGCTAGTGGAAACATGCCTTTGGCCAAGCTTCCACAACAACTCCAGTATGTGATTATTTACTTACGCAATCTGTGCCTATCTTCAGAAAATAATTCAGTGGTTTAACTCTGGAATTATTTAGAAATTAAAATGTGCAGTCAGTGTTGGTACTACACTGACAGACAAGAATAGGTCTCTCTGTGTTCAATTCAATGGTAGGTATAAAACTTATTTCATAATATTTTTATGCTTCTTTTCCAGAGGAATTCCCAACTATGACTTCAAGATCGGTAGAATCACGTTCATTAGGAATTCACGTCCACTGGTCAAGAAAGTGGAAGAGGTAAATAAAGTTGAATCCTCCCCAGTTTTGCACAGAATTAGAACATTAGAACTGTGATCCAAGTTTGTGACCCCTCTCTCCTTGATTTTTTTACAGCATGCTTCTGTTAAAAAGTGGTAGTAGTTAAGAATGGTTTGAGTTACATGAAGCAACCTCTGGTGTCCTTGTTACTGATGGAAATAAATTGGCCTGATGTCCGTTTATTAAGCCAGTGCACACTCCTTTAAATTGGCTGAAAGGTCACCAAAGTGCTGCTATTTTATTTTCAGGAAGAAAGTGGGTTTTATCTAGATTAAGGATGTGAAATGTCTACAGTCAGTGGCTGCTCTGATGGAGTATTCTTCCTAACAATCGTTCAGCTTTCATCACTCACAAGCAGTGAGCAAAGAGGTAACAACCTTTTTTCCCTCTTTCCTTTTTCCAGGATGAATCTGGAAGCCGGTTTATTGCCTTTTCAGGAGAAGGCCAGTCCCTGCGCAAGAAAGGAAGAAAGCCCTAAGTTGTGGTACCTTCAGCTAGTTAGGGGGAAAATAAAATAACAGTTGCAGCATCTTGGATCTTAGTTATTGCAGTTGAGAGATCGTTTTGCAACACAGGAACGCTTAATAGGTGTTTTGGTTTTGGTTTCATGTTTAGACTAGGAGATGTCAGACTGTCTTAATTTTCAGTTGAAAATTAAGTTCTGGGAATTTGGAAGAAGCTTTTTGTATGTGTTGTAAAGATGGGAACATAGATCTCTGATAAACCTGAGAAGCAAAACTAACAAGCCCTACCTTACTAAGGGTCTGGTTCTTAGACTACATCCTCCCCTCATCTCCCAAGTGATGGTGATCTCATGTTGCTCTGTGCTTGGTATTTTCCTCCCTCTATATATATTTTGCCACAACTTCAGGTCAGCTTTTTGGTGTGGTGCAAATGAAGGGTGACTTTGGTGTTTAGGACTTTTGTGCAGGGAATCTCTTTGAGCTTAGCTTCAGGTGTTGGGTTATTAACCATTCTAAGCAAACCCCCTGTAATTGCTCTTTATATTTATAATTAATAACATGCCTTTTAATAATTCAGATACTATAACGTAGTATAACAATCTCATGGCACGTGTAGGGGGGAGGAGGGACCCAGCTGCACTGCCCGGTGCCGCTTTGGAACGGTGCGGGTGTATCCTGTGCGAGCGTACGCGGGTGCGACCCCAGCGCTCCGCTGAGAGCCCGAGTAAAGGTTGCTCGTACCCAGCCGCGTCCGTGTGTGCTGATTTTGGGCAGACCGAGGGGCGGGGCTGCCGCGCGTCCCCGGCCTCAGCCGGCGGCGCTTGTCACGTGCCGGCCGCGCCGCAGCCATTGGCTGGCGGGCCCNCAGCCCGACCGTGTCCGTCCGCAGCCGCCGCGGTCGTGCGAGGACTACTGGGGGGAGTGGAAGCATTGCCGCGGGCTGCGCCACGCCTTCCACCACTACTACGCGCACGGGGAGCTGCCGGATTGCGGCCGCTGGCGGGAGGACTACGAGGCCTGCCGCGCCTGGGAGAGGAACCGCGCCGCCGCCGCGCAGGTACCGGCCCCGCTCCTGGCCTGCCCGGGGCTCTCTAGGCCGGGGCTGCCGGGACAGAAACCCCGCAGCCGCGGGGGTTGGGGAGGGTTTGGAGAAGCAGGCGCCGGCTCGGAGCGGAGGTGGGTAGGATTGTCTTAAAATCCAGTGAAGGATCCAGGGAGTGTTTTCAGCTGTAAAAGCTCTTGATTTCTGTCACTGACATTTCCTTCCTAATAGGAAAAGCCGCCACGTTACAGGCAAAAGGCATTCCTGGGGTGTCCAGAAATGCCCCTGGCTACAGCCCCGCGGACACTGGAGGACACGAGCCCTGCAGCACAGGCTACAGCAGAACTCCTCCCTCCAGCCAGCCAGGACAGCTTCTGGCGGGGAGGGCTCCGCAGAAGTGGTAGTTTCCTTCACAACGTAGGAGCCAGAGGCAAAATATAAATATGACTTGGTTAAAAACTTTTATCCTGGCTTACTTAGATAGCATTTAGCACTTCTGCTTAAGCATGATAAATTTCTATTTCTCCTTTTATCTCAGATATTTACAGCAGGAAATCAGCTCTGTATGACTGGAACATCCAACACTAATATGGTAATACTTTTTCCTGTATTTCAGGAAGCTTTGTGCAAGAGTGAAAGAGCTCGAGTTATGGAAAATCAAAAATATGCTCCAGTGTGGAAGCTCAGGAAGAACCCACCACCTGACTGGTATCTACCACTTGACCATGACAAATCAAATTAACAAGACTGTTTTCTGTGTTGGTCAGTAACATAATACACAAGTCAGAATTATGCTGGCTTTTTTTTTTTCCTTCCACATCATCTTGAAGTTATACAACTGTAGTTCTGCCCTGCAATACTTTAGCACTCACTCAAAAATACTGAAATTTTATTTAAACACAGAGTATATTTAAAGGGAGATATGAGGTGCTTAATTTGATTGTGGTCTTACTGCTGTCTTACACTTCAGGATTTCATCTCAGCAGGCAACTTCCAAATTATTGCATACATGACCTAGCTCTGAGGGCGTCTTGCCCTACCAGCTGGCATTGAGCACTTTTGGAACAAGGTACCCACCCCAGGCCTGCCAGATGGGAAAAAAAACCAAGGTGGGACTCTCCCCTGCCAGCTCAGGACAATCCCAAACACTGGCATTTAAAAGACATTTCCCAGAATCAGGATTGTGGTGGTTCAAGAGCTTCTCACCTGGGAAGAAGGTGCTGCACACCCTGAAACTGCCCCTTTGTGGAACTGCTCTTGAGTGGTGGTGTGTGTTGTGGCAGTATTCAAAACTACTAAAAAATAAAGGTTTAAATGAATGTAGAGAGAGATCTGGTTTATTTTAGGGCAAACCCATGGAAACTTAGTCACAACAGTTACATGGCAATATAAGAAAATAAAAAAAATTGGCTTTGCCACTGTGTAAGGTCGTGTAGCTTTGCTAGGTGTGTTACTACCTGCATAGTCATTAGAAAACCCCAAACACAGAGACACTTAATTTATTTTTAATACAGTCACATCCTGCAGTGTTGTAACCTGCAGGAAAAATTGTTTATCCTTATTCCAATCTTTCTTCCTTCAGTCGGCTGAGCACCTCCTGGCAGCTGAAGCAGGACTTCCTCCCTCACTGCGTGTACACCTTGGTGATGTCAACGCACTTTCCTTCGGGGGGGTCATAGCCAGGAAGGGGAGGGGTGTAACTGGGTCCGTCCCTCTCGAAGGGGAAAAGCCCCTCATCCCTTCGGATTGCTGCCTGGTACAGCTCCTCGGATTCCAGGCGCAGCTCCTTCAGTGCCTCTTGCTGAGATGCTACAAGGGCCTTAATTGCTGTCTTTTCTGCCTCATCTTGTTTCTGCTTAAACAAACACCACTTCTTCAAAAGTAAAACTCTTCTTTCAGACTCTTCAGGAGAAAGAGCAGGAAGACTTCTCACCCTGATAAAGAGAAGGATAACACTGTAATAGAGAAAGAGCCTGACTCCAGAGACCACACTGAGAAAACCAAAATGCTGAAACCAAAAATCCCACCAGCAAGCAAAAAAACCCCACCAAAGCCAGAGAATTTGCTAATAATTCAGTCAGTCTGTGAGGTCTTCCAGTCAGTCTAACAGGAAATGCACATTATTGTTTTTTCATTACTTTAGCAAGAACAAATAATATTTCCTTTCCATGTTTTTGTCCTGATGGAAGTGGGTATGGTTTGGTAACAAGGTGGGTACTAGGTTGAAGTTGTGCAGAGAAAGAAGTTCACTGTGAGTGCAGGTGCATGGTGAAAGACAGACCTACTGACCTGTTGCTCTCTGAGTACTTGAGTGGTGTTATAAAATCCTCGATTGGAATCAGTTCTGGGGCAGCTTTTTCCAACTTTTTAATCCTTTTCTTCATGCGCTCCTTCTGTGCTTGCTCTTTCTTCACGTCCACTTTCTTCTTCTTCTTTGGTTGTGCTCTACAAGGGAAATAGTAAATGAAAGAAGATATTTTGTCCTTTAATTCACCAGCAACTTTCACTTTTTCTCCCCGTGCTTAATTTGGTCCCTGACACACGTTCCAGCCATCAGCTTTATTCAAGTAATGTAATTTCCAGGAGCCAGGGACATGTCTGCTGAGATTTTCTGCAGAGAGAACTGTAACTGCCTGGGAAAAGCCATTATTTTGTGCTGAACAGCAGAATGACCTGAGGAAGTTCCACAAAAATTGAATTAGAATTGTTTTCAGTGGCTCAGAGTGCAGCACAGCAGGTTTATCATACAGTGGCTCGTGCTAAAAAGGACCTTAAACCTCATGTGGTTCTAACCCCCTGCCATGGCAGGGAAACCTTTCACTAGACCAGGTTGCTCCAAGCCCCATCCAACCTGGCCTTGATCAAACATTCCTGTTATTTCACATTAAAGAAGAATGCAAGTGGTTTTACACTTGCCTCTAAAATGTCTGCATTTGGAGCCAAGTTGAGGCTGTAAATGTTACTTCTCCATGCAGATCCAAGATACCATTGCACACTTCACAAACACAAACTGACCCTCATTCCTGCCTTGCAGACTGAACAAACAACCTTTATGGTGTGAAACAGTCCTTCTCCAATTGTACCTAAGAGCCACCTGGGTATTTTAAATCAAGCTGCATCAAAACAAAACACAGCCACTGAAATGTGGCACAGAAATACAAGTGGGCTGCCTCTGCCTTCTCAGCAAAGCATTTCTGGTTCAGCCAGGCTTTCATTGGTGTTGCCCAGCAGGGAATTCTGGAGCTCTGCATAAATCCCAACGTTTCCAGCTGCATTCTGTGGTTGTGCTACCCACAAGCACAAAGTGCTGACTGTATCACCTCTGAACTCTCCACAAGAGGCCAACAGTTCCTAACTGCTTTGGCATGTAGTGACTTAAACAGGTATAGGTAAAGGTTACATTTGGACTTGGGAAAATTTGTGTTCCTCCAAAGGATGAGAACACTTCTGTGTAACTCCAAGAAAGCTGCACTCACCTCACAGGGAGGGTCGTCCTGAACTCCAACACTGAGCTCTGCCAGTGACTCCCTCGGAGCGGGACCCTCTGGGGCAGCCAGGAGCTGCAGGAGGAAAGGAACATAAAGCATGAGGAGAAAGTGACTCTGTTGTCACTGATTCTGCACAAGAGCTATTTGTTATTCATATATTACAGTGATGAGTTTCGAACCATCTTCGGCCACTTCAATCATGGCAGGAAACAGCGTTTGCCCAGAGATGACCTCAAACGCTTGAGCGAGGTAACCGATCCCAAATGTGGACTGGTCGGTGTGAGCCCACAGGGTACCGAGGGGTGAAACAGACAGAGTTTTTGGATAGGTTATAGCAGTTTTATTTTTAAGCTCTGACAATGACCCCTTTGAGGAGCTGGTACGGGAGAGGTCAGACCACCGCCGTTCAGATTAGGAGAGCGATGCCCACGGTCATATCTCGGCGGGTGTCACGGGAGGTCGAACGGGCCCAGGTGCCAAGGCACCGACTTATCCATATGCGGGGGCCCAGCGCAGGCCCAGCCCGCCGCGGGAGCCCAGGCGGGGGACCAGCCGCAGGAATGGGCGGGAGCGGGCTGGGCAGGCACCGCGGCTAACGGGCGCTTTCCCGGCTCCCTCCCCGCGGTCCCGGGCCAGGGCGGCCGCAGGCCCAGCCCCGGAGCGCGGCCCCAGCCCTACCTGAGCCGGGCCCCGCGGAGCCCCCGCGC
>VZTH01005066.1:263957-298134 GCA_013397815.1 Aleadryas rufinucha
GGGGCAGCGGCAGCAACAAGTCCGCACCCCCGGCGGACGGGAGCGGGAGCGGAGCCCGGTCTCTGGAGCTGGCCGGGTTCCCAAAGGCCGTGTGGGGAGAGCTCGTCCCCCGGGAGCTGGCTGCAGGGGGCCGTGCCGCGGCAGCCCCTGGGACCCGTCTGGCCTGGCACGGCGTGTTCGCTGGGGACAGCCGGGCACAGCCGCGCCCGGGCTCTGCAGGGAGGGCTGCAGGCTCTGAGTGAACGCTGAGCTGCTCCCGCCGGCCAGGCACGGCCGCTGGGCGCTTCGTGCTTGAGAAAGTGCGGAGGGATAGTCTAAATCGAGTACAGCCCGTGCAGAAGAGAGAAGGGAGTTTTGTGGAGAGGTCGAGGTGCCCCTCGGGATGAGTGTCCAGGCAGGATGAGTGGGTGTCCGGTGCACTGCGCTGACCACACGGGTCTCGTGTTGCCGGGGCAAGTACAGTATTAAAGTCCGCAAATGCACTAAGCTGTGCTATCATTCTCCATGGAGGGAAAAGTTTCTTCCAACAGTTCTTTCAAAACAACTCCTTGAATTTGTATAGTAGCCTGCCTGCCAGTCCTCTGGTGATGTTGAAGAGATGTGTGAGCTAAAGCAGTTTAGAGTGAAATGTTGATATTGATAGAAGGTTCTGTACTTTCCCTGTGTGGCAAATACAGGACAGCATCAGTGTTTATGTCGTATTTTCACTGCTTAGGGTGAATTTCGTTAATACTTGTACTGTTCCTGCTGAAGCAGTGAGAAGAAATCTAACATGAAGAGCTCACTTCTGTTTATGCAAGTTTTGCCCTCAGATTCATGGGTAGAGCTTTATTTCAACTGCAAACTTTATAGTCTGTCAATGTCTAATTGCCACTAGCTGGGCTCATGTAGCTGATTGGTATCTAGAATAAAACTAAGCTGGAGACCAGCTTATTCAAGCTGGAAAAGCATGCTTTGAGTTAAAAACCCCAGGTACAACTGTACAGCTGCCTTTCTGCATGTGTTGTGTGCTTTGTGTTCATGCTGCAGGTTTGGATAACAGTAACTTAAGCCTCGAGTTGCCATTCATTCGTGTGCATCTTTCCTTGGCGTGCTCTCCAGGGACTCTGTAGGCAGCAGATGGACTCAGCCTTGTAACCAGAGGTTGTAGTGAACTGAAGAAATGTGGAAGTGCTTTATTTGAGATGTTTTTTACATTTCTGCTTGGTTACTCTAAACAAATGTAGCATTTACATCTTAATCTCTGGCTGCTTGTGGTCAGACTGTCCTGTGCCTCTCTGCATCTTCAGTGGGAGCACAGGAGTAGCTGAATAAAAACTTTCAGCCTAAGTCCTTGCAGATCACAGAGATTAGATCTGTAACTTCTTTCCTTATTTCTTTAACAGATGCACCTTTTGATATAGGTATATATTTGAAATCTGTAGCAATTTAGAACACATCCAATCCTTGCAGAACCCAGGCTTCAGCCGAACAGGGCTTCATTTACAGAGCCCTGTGATACTTTGCCTGGTGGATGATGCTCTACGCAGGGCCTTGATAGTCCTGAATTTTACTCCCATTTCTGCTGCTGACCTTCATCATCATCTGCTTATGACACTTCATCATAATTTCCCCACCGGCAGACATTTGCCACCAGCTCCATTTGTGAGATGCTGTCAGGGCTGCAGAGGTGTGCAGGACTGTGTGACAGTCACACATTCCTGTCCTTGGGGCAGGGAGTGCAGGATAGGAACCGGTGAGTTCAGTCAGCCTCTTCTAACGTACCCAGGTCCTGGATCCTCCAGGCATCACTGTGTCTGAGGAGTCTCCATCACTCCTGATGGGCCTCCCTCCTGGCTCTGAAACCTCTCCAAAACAGGATGAAGAGAATTGACACTCTGTGTGCTGGAGACTGATAATTCTTATTCCTTTGATTTCTGCACGGGGCTGCCTCAGTGTTGTTATTTGTGAGTGAGTCCTGATAGCAGGGCTGGCTCTTCCACACACCAGATCCAGGTGCTGTCATTCCAGTCTTTTCCTCTTCCCACTCAGTTTTGGGATTTTTGTTTTACTGAATGGACTAGAGTGATGCTTACAGGCATACATTCTCCAGGAGATAAGAGACACTAGAAGTGAGTGTTGCAGCCAGGAAATCCAGCCCACCTGGGAATTGCATGCTGCACAGCCGAGATGCTGCATGCTTACGGTAAAAGCACTTCAGCACATTTTGGCTCTACAGGTTTTTGCCTTGGAGTTCTTAATGTCACTTTTTCTGAGTGCTTATTGGAGTTATTTCTTGCTCAGATGCATTTTCTATGAGCTTTTCATGCACTTAATGTGGGTTTATTAGATTTTGCATGAAATTCTCATTATTGTTGTGTTTTTCTCTTCCATGTCTTTGACTTAGAGCAAGGAAGAATATTCAAAAGCTCAGTCTAATGATGGGGGCAGGAACAGATGGCTGTAAGATACAAGTGGTGTGATTGGCTTCTCTTTCCCAGTGTTGCATTCAGTACCTCTATACAGATGCATCAGGATCCAGCAGTTGCCTGTACATATTCAGCACACAGGGTTTTGAGAGCCCAGGTGCTTAAAGCCAACTCATGCAGGCAGACACTGATCCCTGTGGGAAAGGAAGTCCCTTGCTGTTCCAAGAAACCCTTGCAAGCCCCAAGGTGCTGTTCATGTATAACAGCTTGTGGAAACTGGAGCCTGCTGTTGTTTAAATATAGGCATGGGGTTTATCTCTCCAAGCTGTAATGGTGGAATGTAAATATTTGAATCGATTTGTGAGTCACGTTGAATGTTACACATTCAATGGGCTGGAAGCAAATTGAATAGAAACTCATTCATTTGGAGGTAGAAATTCACCTGAAACTGTTTTTATATTTCATTGATTATTGTATAAAGTTAAACAACAAACAAAAATGATGCAATATTTAAAATTACTTTTATTCTTTGCCGGTGTGGTTTTCTTAAAGATGGGACCTTCTCCTTGGGTTTCAGTTATCTTACTTGGATCTTTTTGTTCCAAGCTTATTTCATTATCAGTATTTCTTTAAGTACATAATGTATACTTGGGTTCTTTAAACAAATAAGCCCACAGGACATCTGGTATATCATAAGGTGTTCTGTTTTTAATGAACCTGGTTTGTCTCCTCCTGCAGTGTGATGCTGGGAGCTTCAATAATTTAAGCTTATCTTTAGAAATTATTGGAAGAGGTCAGAATGTCTTAAAACACACTGTGTTAGATTTTAGTGTTACTGCTTAAATATCACATTTTGTTTTGGTGCATCATTACTGTTAGGAAACTCAACACATCTCCAATTAGGAGCATGGGAAAGCTTCAGTCACTTTGAAGCAGGGACCTCGTGCCTTTTGGCTTGTTTCAACAGGCTCTAACAACATAGTCTGATAAAGACATGAACCCGGGGAAGAAGGTGATTGCTATCAAATAATGGCTTCTTCATTATTTTGAGAAATTGAAGGAAGTGAAGAAATACCCAGTATCTGTACTCAGTTTATAAACCACAAGTAGTATGGAACAAGCCTTAGAGCTTTAACCTGTTACAGTTATCCAGCACTGTAAATGGCATTCTCTTGATAATGGTACCCTGGAGGAAAGAGCAGCTTGGCAATGACTTTGTCGTGCTGAATTTCTGTCCTATGATCACTTCATCTGTTCTTTTCTTTTTTTCTTTTAGTAATTGGCCATTGGGTAGTGGGTGGATCATTGTGTAGGATTAGTTACCTGTGTAATAAGATCCCTTCCTGGATCACAGTTGAGCCGTGTAGGAAACTTTGTTGTCTGGGGCTTCATTTATTACTGCTGCCTTTCCTGGGTGCAAAGTCCATCCCCTCTTTAAACTTCACATCTAAAATAATGCCCTGTGACCTGAGAGCTTCCACTGAGGTCTGAGTTCTTAGGATTATAATAATTTATGAAAGTATCTGCTCAGTGCTTATTTGATTGAACCCCAGATTTATGCTAGGAAAAACCTAAAAATAAAATGTTATCCTGATGTGTAAATATATGGATAGTTTGTGTTTGAACACGTGGTCTTCAATGCCAGTTCCCATTCATGTCATAAAATAGAGGAGAACTGGAAGTGGCTCAGAGTGAGTAGAATGATCAGAAGTGTGGGACAGCTTTGGTACAAGGAACAACTGAGTAGAGTAGGACTCTTTGGGCAAAGGAGTGGGATTGTTGGGCTGGGGACGTGATGAACACAGTTGTGAGAGGCAGAAGAGGGCTGAGTGTTGAGTGATTTTCATTCACGGCCCTTCTATACAAGAATAAATTGCGTTAAAGTAACAAATAGCTGGTGCAGATCCATGGAGTAGGAGGTTCCTCACAGTGTCCATGGCTGAGCAGTGGATCTGTTTGTATAGGGGCTGTTGAGGTAATTATGGATCTGAGAAATGGCTGATTGAATTTATAGAAGAAAGTCCTTTGGGGGCCCCTGATTCAAAAAGTCAGAATTGTAATTTCTTTGGCATTGGAAGATTATCTTAGGAAGAAGCATTGTGTGCTTACCATTGTACAGATCCCTGGGGACTTATCTAGTGCTGGTTTCTGAACACAGAGTACTGGGCTTGGTGGACATTTTCCCTGGTGTGGCTAATTTTAAGCTTTTATGGTGAATTTGTAGCTAAGTTACCTCTGGCTCTCTAAGCAAAGTAATTTGCTGAGTTTCTTCAGCCCCATATGTGGATCTGTGAAAAATCTTTGCCCAGGAGAAGGGAGAGAGCTGATGTTACTGCTCCTGTAGAGTTGTGCTCTTAAGATAAGGCAGCAATTGGAGAGGCTGTAGTAGTTTTAAACATGTAGTAAAGGAAAGGAAAATTATATCATGTCAGTAATTTCTGCAAAGCAACGGGTGCAATGACAATTTTTTGGAATGTGTAGCATATCTGCTTTGCCTGAGTAGTAGTGGTAGAGCTTGCTAGGTTGCTGTTCTTTCTGATTTGCTGGGAAAGTTTTCTCTTGGTGTGAATGATACAGAGGCAAAATGAGCCAGGTTATTAGAATTCAAAGGTCTTTGATAGCTGGATTCCTGCTCTCCCCTACACATCTGATGGCAAATACCGGAGTATATGAGCTCTTCTTGCCCAAGACCTGATGCAGGTTGAAAAGGTCACCTCTTCCACCTCTAAGGTCTCCAGAACAGCCTTTTCAGTGTCAGTGGGCTCAACTATTTCAAATGATACTCTGGTTTAATTTAAGGGAACTTCCACATTTTGGAAAGGGTAAAGTAAATGTTTGTTTCTTGCTTGTGCTTCTCTAAATATCCAGCTTAGCCCTGAATGTTGCATTTGAGTTAATAGAATAGGGAGAATCAGGCACGAGAAGCTGAAGAAAAGGCACAGCTCATGTGTGTCTCAGCTCATGTGTTCTGTGTGGTCTGAAGGACTTGGAAGGAATGTAAGTTGAGTGCCATCTTTCTGTGCTTAAGGTCTTTGCTTGGCTGCCTGTAAAAATTTTAAGGGAAATCACATGTCAGAGTTGCAATGTAAATCCAAACAAAACAAACCTTAAAACAAGTCAACATAAGGATATAAAAGTCGAAATGAAGCCGAATGTGTATCCCTCAAAAAGTAAGAAATAGTGGGTATTTGGATGAGGATTTTATTAGGAGTTTCGTGTCAAGGATTTCAGTTGCTACAGTTGGACATAAAACTTGCTGTTGGATAAAATCTCCAGGTTTTATCATTTATGTCTTAACATTTCATGAAGATACAGTGCAAGATTGACATACATGGGAAATTTATCAAGTAATCTTGGTGTGTGGGTACTGGTACTTTTGGCTGTTTGATAGATTTCCTTATTTTATAGTGGCATATATGTGATCTTGCTTGCAGAGGCATTCCAGTTTGAAAGGGTTGGAAGTGCTGCCAGAAATTCTTTGGACGTGGAAATCGCATGCGTGTTTTTCAAATAATGCTTAGTGGTAGCTCTTTGAGCATCATTGAAAGGCAGGAAGCTTGCTGCTCCCCTCTTCCTTTTCCTCCTGCAAAGCTTAAAACAACTGTGAGCAAATAGAGAGAGTATGTGAGCCAGTGGTTGGAGCAGAACAGGCTGGAAGTGAGGGATTTTTGGTTTCCAAAGCTGTTCCCCAACTCTGTTAGTTATTTGTTACAGAGTTTACATTCTAGTAAAATTATTAGGTTTCTTCTGAAAGGTGTAGCATATGAAGAATTGAAGCATTTAAGAGTAATACTGTTGTTGGTTAGTCCTCCTCTTTCTACATGGGAGCCATACAATCAAAGCTGGTCTTTGGGTAGAAGAGTTTCATTAACAGAATTTAAATTTGAGACAGGTAATTGTGTGACCAACAGATGCAGCCTGAGACTGGGGAGGATTTTAAAAAAAAACAAAAACAGAAACCAAAAGAAAAACTTGCTCCAGGTCATCAGCTAATAACTGTAGAAACCTGGAAGAAATTCCATACTCAAATACAGTTTTGCCTTGTTGGCACTTGCTTTGTGGTGTTACTTTGCTTTGAGGTATTTGGCATATCCTGCTGGATTAAGTGTCCTTGGTTATCGCTGGTTTTTGTGGCATGATAACTTCCATATAGGCTTTCAATAGGCTGCCATTTTTGTCAGCAAGCTGCTCTCAGCCCTTGTAGTCAGCTCTAATGCTTACAACTTGGGCCTTTAGAAGAAAGTCACTTGCCAGCCAGAAGAGTTATGGTGGTTCTGGACTTACTGCATTCCCTTGACTGTAAAACAATTCAGGATGTTGTTGCTTGTTCTCTCATTCTAGGAAAGCCAATATTTTCAGTGGACATTCACCCAGATGGGACCAAGTTTGCAACAGGAGGACAAGGTGAGTCTGTGTACTGATAGAAGGCAGAATTTTGGGCCATAATAATAATATTGTGCCTTCACAGCACTTGACTTGACCCTTTTAAAAAGACATCACTTTTATCTCTAAGAAACAGATAATTATGTAAGCTATTAAAATATATTGAGAAGTGCTGTTGTTCCTGCAGAAGGCAGGGTTACATGTTCTGATGTCCTCATCCTCTTGGACGTCACTGAGATAGTAGCTGCTATCAAGGATTGGGTTGTGGCCATATGGGCCAAATTTCTTTTTAATTTGAAGAGGAACTGGATGTGCAGTTGGGCTTTTTCAGTTGCTAAATAGTACAGCTATTGGGACAGAAAAATCCAATTATATAAATAGAATAGCTTAAGAAATATATGCAAAAATATTATTTGGTTCACAATAGTGAATAATTTTATGTTGGCTACAATAATTGCAATTTAGTATTTGAATATATCTTTTCTCTTTTAAAATATATTTTTGTTGCAAGTAGTTGTCCTTATAGTTGGTATCAGTTCTGTACAGTATGACTTTTGAACAAGGCTGTATAAATTTATTTTTAATAGCTTCAAGAAAAATAAAGCGCTTCTGAATTGATGTAATTATATCAAAGCAGCATCTGTATTGAAATGTTTCCAAAGTCCCCACTGCAGTAATGCCTACATTTTCACATCTGTTCTGCAACTGAGATTAATTTGAAAAGCTTTTTTGCATGTATTTAGAAGGGGGGGCTTTTGGTCTCTTACAGGTCAGGATTCTGGCAAAGTTGTGATCTGGAATATGGCTCCTGTCCTGAAAGAGGAAGATGAAAAGAATGAGAATATTCCCAAGATGCTTTGTCAGATGGACAATCACTTAGGTAACAGCGTTGGCCAGTTGGGTTTTTTCGGTACTGACTGTTGGTAATTTGCCAAAGCTTAAGACTTACATCTCTGTAATTGCAAAAATCATACCTGTGCAGTGGTGAAGAATCAATAAAATACAGCAGAGTGGTCTCATACTTTGGCTGTATACTTTTCAAGATATCCAGCAGAAAATGTTGTTGAAATGTGAGGAAGTGGGCAGAGGACTATAGATACTTTTGGAAATCTCCTCCCTGTAAGCTTTTTTCAGCTGTGGCCATAAAGTATTTGATAATATACATTCTGAGAAACTGGAGAGCTCTGAAGGAAAGGACAGGAGAAGAAATAAGTGTAAAAGATACATCATATGAAGTATATTGGTTATAGTTATAAATTATTACATTTATT
Organism: Aleadryas rufinucha; assembly: GCA_013397815.1. Lineage (NCBI taxonomy): Eukaryota > Metazoa > Chordata > Aves > Passeriformes > Aleadryas > Aleadryas rufinucha. Next base: position 272,020 of record VZTH01005066.1, read on the forward strand.
ACATTCTAGATCTTTACATTTGGAATTAGTATGGTCACCTGACAAGTTGTCCCTTCTTTTCTTCAAAATATACCTTTCCTTCTTTGCCCTCCTAATCCCACTTTATTTACCAGAATAAGTTTCCTTCATTAGAGGAATATTAATCTTTCTTTCTTCAAGCCTCTTTTGGTGAAGCTTTTTTAGATAAGGAATAGGGGTTTTTAAGTAAGAAATTCCTCAACTGCTACTGAAAGATAAGTACCAGTTCATTTATCTAAAGCAGACAGAGTAACTGCTTTGAATGGTAAAAGCCCACTTAAATCCTAAATATCTCTTGTCAAGTTTTGCTTATTTATATTATAAATCCTGCCTGCAGTCCAGAACCACTTATTCACATATTTCATCTTACAAACTCTCTTTTCTGTGTTTCAGCTTGTGTGAACTGTGTGCGATGGTCAAACAATGGAGTTTACCTGGCTTCAGGGGGAGATGACAAGTTGATTATGGTGTGGAAACGAGCTGCGTAAGCATGTTTCTTCCTTCAGCTTTAGATTTCATTTCAAGTAGGTTTCTCTGGGACATGTTAGTGCTGCCTCCCTGTGCTGGCCTTTGGTAAGCTCAGTGCTCCACCTGATGTGTGAGGAGCTGAACGCTGTGACACCAAGCACCGGTGTTGGAGATGTGGCCTCCTGTCCTTTGGGCTGGAGTGGCTGCCTGGGCAGTCTCTCTCCTCTGGAGGAGCTGAGACATTTTCTTCTGTCCTTGAAGAAAGCTTCCTGGTGAGATTTGAAGAGTCACCTTAAACATTACCATTTTATGCTATCTGTAGAAATTGTACATTTTATTGAAGCTAGTTTTTTAATAACTGGAATTACTCTCTGTAAAAAACCACTTTTTTTTCCTTCTGTATTGTAGGAATAACTGACTATAAAATAGAAGTGTACTATGCAGCTGGTTTTCTTTAAAAAGAAAGTGAAGAGCTTGTGGTGGATCTTTTTATAACTGTTTCTATTTTAATTAGGTACATTGGACCTAGCACTGTGTTTGGTTCTAGTAGCAAACTTACTAATGTTGAGCAGTGGAGGTGTGTGTCAATTCTCAGAAGCCATTCAGGGGGTAAGTTTAAAGGTGTTGAATGAACATAATTTGCATGTATTTGGAAAAAAATTGCTTTTCAGCATCACGTTTTCTTGTTTGGAATACATATATTTGGTGGCAAGTCAGTAATTAATTTTAAGAGCAACAATGAAAATTTAAAAATATGTAATTTTTAATGAAATACAATTTTCATACAAGTAACTTCTGGCAAGTATTTAGGAGAAAAATTAACTAAATTAAAAAATTAACTTATTATATTTTGCTATTTTCTAGCTTAAAAATGAATCTGAAGGAAGCTAAACTGTATTTTTAATTAAATAAATGTTCACAGTAGCAGTGAATAATCTGATTGGCAAAAGACCAAGTTTTTGTAAACCAAAGAATATAAATGTTGATTTAGAAGAAAAATAACTAAAGAGCAATACAAAATTTGAATAAACAAATAATTTCAAATGCATTTTGCATCTGCTGACATGATCTATGATTAAAATCAAGATGGAAATCACTTTGATCACTCCACGTGTGTTGGAACAAAGTGAGTGCATTGTAATAGCTTCTGTTACTTTTTCATTCAAAACAAGACAAAGTTCTTTGTGCAGGCATTAGTACTTCCTACAATCACTGAACATTGCATTCTTTCCCTTTGGGGTTTTTTTCTTTGATCCCCATTGAACATTGGAAGTTGGGGAGTCTCACTCCCAGTGAGTGTTGCTATGTTCTTTCTTACCTTCCACTCCTGTGAGGTGGTAATCATTTCTCAGTGATAGCAAAATATTGCCACACAAGTTCTTTGTAAAAAGACTTTTTGATTTTCTGATTACCATCAATCTCTTAAATGGAAACTTCTTTTCCCGAACAGATGTGATGGATGTAGCGTGGTCTCCGCATGATGCCTGGCTGGCATCCTGTAGTGTTGATAACACTGTTGTCATCTGGAATGCTGTCAAATTCCCAGGTGAGAACTCTTAAGATGTGCCAATATGTAAAGCTTTGTGACAAGCTCTTCCCTCCTTGGATGTATTTCACTGACTCTTCAAATCTCTAGGTGGGAATGGGTTGTCTGTCTTTTGAGGTGAAACACCTGCAGTCTGGGAGGTCAGTCCTCCTTCCAGGTTTGCATGGCAATGAGCAGTGGATTCCACACTGCTGCAGACAGCAGCTGCATTCTGGTTGTGCTGCTGCTTTTGCATGAAAGTCATGATTGCATGTGTTTTATTTACATGACATTTATTTTAAGCTGGCTTCCAATACTGATACCAGAGTTTTTAGACTTTGAAGCTCATTGTGCACCCTCTCAGCCTCTCCTCCCTCAGTCTGATAAGCAACAGTGTGACTGAAAGTAGGTTACCAGGTCTGCCAACCTTGTGTGTCTGTTGAGTCACAACTTTGGCTTGGTTCACACTTGCTGCACAAAGCTGAATTAGTTGTGATAATCTTTGGGTGTGGAGGAAAGGGTGAATGTTTAACTGAAATTCCAGTTCAAGTGCTGCTTTCCACAGCTTCAGAGTGCTACTCTGAAGTGCTGGGACTGTGCTGCTCTTCCTGCTCTGATCTATGTCTTCTAAAGAGTTTTGCACCCCTTATTCTGGCCAGAGTTCTGTTTACCACTTTTTTATATCAATTTTTTTCTTCAGTACGGGTTCCAATTTGGTTGACACATTGTTTCTACAGTAAAGGAGGTTATACTTAATCTGCTGTTTCAAAAAGATGGTCAATTTTCTCAACACTCTGCCCTAAAGGAGATAGCAGTAACTACTCTCTCTTCTCAATTTTTGTGCGCGCAGAAATTCTTGCCACTTTGAAGGGGCATTCAGGCTTGGTGAAAGGGCTGACCTGGGATCCTGTTGGAAAATACATTGCCTCTCAGGCTGATGATCGAAGTTTAAAGGTGTGGCGGACCATGGACTGGCAGCTGGAAACCAGCATCACAAAACCCTTTGATGAGGTACTTCAGAATGTCTGACTGTTCAAAGTGAATTCCCTTAGAATGAATGAAAACGAGAAGAATAACTCTGATTCTGCACAAACATTAATTAATTGAACAGTGCTGAATCAAATGAAGCTTTCAGATGGCAGCTTCAAAAGAGGGAAAAAAATTACTTCCTCATACGAAATGTGATTGACTAGAGACTCTTACTGCCATTGGTTATTGTGGATGCCTGAGGTTTACATGGGTTATGTAAACAATTAAGTAAACTTCTGGAAATGCAGTGGTTATTCTGGGTAAGTATTGGCACACTGATTACAGTAGTCTGACATTCTTCCCTACACATCTTCTATTGGCCACTATCAGAAATAAGTACTTAGGAGGGATCTCTGATCTGGCATCATAGGGCTGTTACGTGATGACTTTGATCAAGAGATCAAGTTTCTGGGGACAGAAGCTGGTGCTTGGTGACTATGGTATTGTGATTGGTGCAATTACTCTTCGTAGTAGACCAGGTCTGCTTCAATTCACATGTGAGCTGGTGTGGCAAGCTGAAGTCTCATCATCAGTGGTTGCTGTGTTGCAGCCCTGTCACTAACTAGGACTGTGATAAATACTGAGGAACCAGTATGCAAAAAGATGTAACATTTGTGTTTCCTTTAAAAAGTTCTCCGAGTTCCTTTTCCCCACCTCTTGATAGGGCTTCTTAAGTTACACTACATCACCTATGTAAATATGGCCAAGTGCTGAGAATTTTGTGTGAGGTCATTCTTTTATATTCACAAGAAACTTACTTTGTAATCATATTCCCTAAATCTGAAATTTAAATAGTTTGTATTTAAAACCCTTTGTTTGCCAAACACTTTTAAAGCTCTAGTATGTTTCTTTTGTCAGTGTGGAGGGACGACTCATGTGTTACGCCTTAGCTGGTCACCCGATGGTCACTATCTTGTTTCTGCTCATGCCATGAATAATTCTGGACCCACTGCTCAGATCATTGAGAGGGATGGATGGAAAACCAACATGGATTTTGTAGGGCATCGGAAGGCAGTTACAGTAGTGGTGAGTGAGTGATGGTAATTTATCCCTGAAGTTAAAACTCGTATGTGCTTTTAGATAATTTTATGCATAAATGGGACAAGAGGTGAAGATGGGTATCAGGATTAGTAAAGCAAATGCATGGTGGTGATTAAAAAATGTCAACGTTACATGTTGGAAGCAATCAGGTTGCTCCTGTGATAAGAGAAGTGGATGTGGATGAGATAAGGGGGAATACAGGAGCATGTTAGGAATGTCAAACATCAGCTTTGTTGGCTGTTCTGTGACTTGATTAAAATGATTTCGGTTTCCAGTGGATTTCTGATCCCTAGTAAAATTAATATTGTTTGCCTTTCCTGTTAAGGCATTCAGAAAGCCCCTTAAGAAAGCCTCTTGCAGCTTTTGTGAGTGCTCTTATAGAGTCTGGCTTGGGACTTTATTTCTGTGAAATGTTGCTTTTTCACTCTTAAGTGGAAAATTTGCTTTTAAAGCAGATCTCCTGCTAAAGTGTAATTGCTGTGATAAAATTTGGGCATCTCATTTGTTCAGAAATTCAATCCAAAAATCTTCAAAAAGAAACAAAAGAATGGGAGCTCCACCAAGTCAAGTTGTCCCTACTGCTGTTGTGCTGTCGGTAGTAAAGATCGATCTCTTTCTGTCTGGGTAAGTGGTTTCTTTGCTGCCTTTGAACTAATGTGGTCATTGGATAACTTGGGGGTTTAGCACAAAGGTCGTGTGTACAGCATTAGGTCTTACATCTAGTTCCATGTTTAGGGGTTTTTTTGTCTCTGTTGTTACAGGTTTAGCTGGTGGGGGAAGGAAGTGGATCAGTATTAGTTCATTTCTCTAAAGGCAAGAGCAGTTAGAACCCAGTGGCAGTGTGTGCCCTGGTAATGGGGAGCAGCTGTTACAGGATAAAACATGTTACCATAGCTAATAAATGCAACCTTATTTTCTTCCTTTTACTTGTCTTCTGTCTTTGTAAAGGATAGGGATGTGAAAGTGAATGAGCTTTTTAAGTATTCTTTCAAGTTTTTGGTATCTAGTTTGGGTTTAACTTTAAAATCTACACTAAAATTTTTGTTCTGGCTAAGAGAAGAGTAGCTATTTTCACACTTTTAAATGCAAATGGAAAATACAGGGAATTAATTTAACTGATTTGTAAAGCTTTGTGATGAGAACTTGTGCCAGAACACACCAATTGCTAACTGCAATCTACTATTTATAGATTCCAGTGTGATATTTATCCATCAATCTCTGGATGCATAACTAAATCTGTTTCTGGTAATGGCTACCAGTGCATACCCATATCAAAGTACCACTCAGGACATTTTACTTTCTATTTATACTGTGAAGATTTCATTTGGAGTGGCTGTTGAGGTCACAGAAGGCAGTACAGAGATGCAAAGTTATAGGTTGTCTTTGCCCTGAGGAGCTTAATAAACACATAGAGAACACAGACCTATGGAAGCATAAATAACTACCAAAGATGACAGTGACACTGAAGCTGTGAACCTGTGAGCATAAAACTTCCTTGACCATATCAATTTCTGCTTCATTTCAGTTGTACTATACACTGGAGATATTAAAGTCCATTGGTTTGACATTAAAGAGCTTAGAATGTCTGATTTAGAGCTGGTTATTGGGGGTTTTCATATTCAGTTCTTTTTTACTTAGCTGATTTGTAAGTGCAGAGGAATCCTCTTTAAGAGTAATTGAGTCAAATTCCCTTTGCTCTTGATAGGTTTCACTTTCTCAGACAAGTAGTCCGAGTGAGGACATGGAAATCTAATCTGTTTTCTGTCTTCTTGTGCTGGCAGTTTGCAACATCCTTATCTCAGTACAGCTTAGAATAGAAGCTGTCTTTTGCATCTGTGGAATTGCTTTTGGAGTGGCAGAGAGTGTTTTATGACTGTGGTGTGAAGACAAAGTTGATTAAGAAATTCAGTGTGTGTTTCAGAAAGGAGAGCTGAATGTCAGCTATTCTTCTCCAGAGCTTTTCTGTCCCAGCAGTGGAACGGGTGACTTGGTGCTTCAGATGCACCACCAGGCATGCAGCTGTTTCCTGGCCAGATCTTGTTTGGTGCATATTGTGAGGCTCTGGGAGAGTGTTAATGTGGTACTGTCTGTGGCAGTGTAAAACTTCTACATTTCTGAGTGTTGTTTCTTGTTTTCTTAAGCTCACGTGTCTGAAACGACCTTTAGTTGTCATACATGAGCTGTTTGACAAGTCAATCATGGACATCTCCTGGTAAGTTGATTTCTGCTGTTTGTTGTGGAAGCCAAAGCACTGCTATCAACTTTAGGTGTACTTATCAGCTGGAAATGCCTCAAAGCAGTACAGATTGTGGTCGTTGGAACACAAGTAATGGGTTGCTGAAGGTTTTGTTTCTGCTGCAACATCTTTGGTAGTAATATTAGCAACTAGCACATGGTCTCTTGAGATTATTAACTGAACAAAAAGTAATGTGTTTAGAACACGATACAGTAAAATAGCTGTGGAATGAGTTCCTACTTGTTACAATTCTCTGGTATTTTTTTGTAGAATGTGTGTTTTGTAACATGACTTGGTGAACTTGGTTGACTTGCTGAGTTTTGTGTGCGTTGCATCTAATGAAAAGTTGGTTGGACAATCCACTTTCTCAGCAGTCCCTAGTCTTGTTTCCCTCTTTCTGCAGTGAGTGGTACTGTCTATTCTCCTGCTTTCTTCCTAAGGCCTGCTCATAAAAATGCAGAAGTTAAAAATAGTTTTAAATTAACTGCAAGACTTAACTAATAAGAGAAAAATAACTGTGATACCACTCACTAAATGGTATAAAAAATACTCTTCATCTATACATCAGGTGATTCAGAGAGTTAAGGGTTATGTACAAGAAAAAGCTCAATATTTTTTATATGATAGGCACACAGCTGATTACATAGGTTGTCGTAATTCTATCACTTCCTCACTTCTGAAATTGTCCCTTAATAGTTACAACAAGATCTTGGTGTATTTATACTGTGAATTTTCAAGCTTACAGTTGTGTAACTTCTTGGTTTCTATGTGCCACGTGGATTTTGCCACGAAGCTCAGTGAACCACAATAAAAAGTTTTCAAAACCAAAACATTTTTCTTTCATTAACAGATCAAGGCTAGAAAGCCAGCAAGTGGAATATTTCATGAGAAGTACTGCTATTGTTATAGTACAATAGCTTTGGATAGTTTTGTTTTCGTCTCGTGTTTTTTATTTCTCCATCTGCAATTTGCACATTTTTCATGGCATGAAGTCATTGGGAGTAATAGCTGGTTAACATTTTGCAGTTTCTGAGGAAATGGTTTTGTGGGATATTTGAGAGACAAAGGATCATCAGGCAGCTTGATATTTTATATCCTGTTTACAAATTGAAACGGATGGCTAAAATGTCAATAGTATGGAGTGTTCCCAGAAACGTGCTCCCTTCTGAAAACAGGCTGAGTAAATTCAGAGAAACCTGATACTATTATATTGTTATATCTGTATAATTTCTGGTTTAGAATTTTAGACGTGGATCCATCAACATAATACCTGTGAATGATTATGTTTTCATGGAGCAATTGCTTGGATCCAGAGGTCAATAGGAGCTCAGCAATTTTCTCTGCTGAGCAAGCAGAAAACTCTCAACATGATTTTGCTGTTTTCTAACTTGGAGTACTGTTGGTGTACCTTGTTTCATGGTGCTGAGGCTGATTTCTCTGGATGTGATGCTATCAGGGTACCAGCCACCACAAAAATAGGGCTTTCCAAATGCCTATAGCCATGGTACATGTAATAGATTTTTAATAACTTGGTTAGAGCTTCGGAGTTCTGCCAGCTTTCCTTTCCTCTTCCCTTCTGCGTAACAATTAATCTGTAAGCCACTGTGTTGCTGTCTCTCTGAGCTCTATACTTGGAAGTGTCTGGGATAGCAGTCAAAATTCATCAAGTATTTTTTCAAATGTTCAATAATAGGTTATATATGCAAGATTATAATTCTATTAAGACTAGAATTTATAGTTTCTTCTCTCTGTCTTTGCTAAGAAAACCTTTTGAGACCTCCAGAAGAGGGTTACTACATATCCCCACATATAATCATGTGTGCAGTTTGCTTAAAAACCCAAATAATGAACAATAACAAAATGTGTTCTTGTCTAGTACCAAGATTTTTGGACTGCTTTTCAGCTGAGGGCCCCTTTCTTCACCCACTTCCATTAGCACAAAAATTTCATTCATCTGTTGAAGGAAATAAATTTATAATGTTCTCTCACTGTTCATTGTGAACACTGTTCTGGTTTACCCCTTCAGAAAGGTTTTCATGGTGCTGCTCATGCCATGGGCAGGTGGATTGTCCCAATGCCACCGTCCTTGTGCAGTCTGCAAAGGAGCATTGGCACAGGGGCTCTGCTGCCTGTCATCCTGTCTCCTCACTGCCCCACTTCTTTGGTTCCATCAGTTATTGCTGTGATAAGAAATCTTAAGCTGAGATTTTTGTTGAACAATCCATGGTATTGCTACTTTGCATGAGTGAAAGAGATTAAAACCAACGTTGGACCTTTATTTCCTTCAGGACCCTTAATGGACTTGGTATCCTGGTGTGTTCCATGGATGGATCAGTGGCATTTTTGGACTTTTCCCAGGATGAACTTGGGGATCCACTCAGCGAGGAGGAAAAGGTACAGTAAGCACTCAGAGAACCTGTGATAATATTTCAGGGATGTATTGATTCAATTAAAATATTGGCCTATTTATAGAAGTATGTAGTAACTGATTTCCATATTACAGAAAATGTGCTCTTGTCTGCTTTACAAACCATTAAAAAAGAGTAGTCAAGAAATTAATTTGTGGTATTAGTTTCTGTTCTGGAAAGAAAGAATTTAGAAAACATCCACTTGCTTACCCATCATTATACATCTGAAGTAATTATTTGGCCAAGGAAACAAGAAGTGGGTGCTTCAAAACACTGTAAAATTATTCTTTCACTTGCATATATGCAGGTCTTTTAAAACTGATTGCTCTTGGCTGTTTTTCCTCATTGCTATTAGCAACTAGAGCTTTGAATTTATTTTACGTATTGATTTAGTGTTAGTTGAAAACACAAAGAAAAAAAGTCTGGTGTAGAAATGATAGAGAGGGCAGCTGCATTTTATGGATTCCATTAGATTTGTGTGATTCCATTGTGTTATAATCAGTGATGTCATGGTAGCACTGGTAGTCACTCACATCTTTAACACCCACAGAGCAACATTCACCAATCCACCTATGGCAAAAGCCTGGCTATCATGACTGAAGCTCAGTTGTCCACCACCATTATTGAGAATCCAGAGATGCTCAAGTACCAGCAGAGACAGCAGCAGCAGGTGGATCAGAAGAACTCATCAATTCGGGAAGGCTCTGGGAATGCCACAGCTCCCAAAGTGGCCAGCATGGTTAATGGGGAGAGTCTGGAGGACATTAGAAAGGTAGGTGCTCTTGGGCACTGTCAGGTACTGAGCCAATAAATAACAAACTGTTAGGAAAGAACCAATTTCTGTGCCCTTATCTATGTTGAATGGCACCTTTCAGCCTGTGTATGGCCCAGCTGACCAACTCAGTGGGTCATTTACTCAGGCTTGTTGAAAAGCCACAAAGATGATGGCAGAAGTAAGGCTACGTGGAAACAGGCTTGTGGATATTTCTGAGATGGGTGCAAAATTCTTGGTGTGCAAAAAGGAAACCAAGAGTAACTAATGACAGAGGAGCTGTAGAACTTTGCTTCAGTTTCTCCATAACAGAGGTTGAAAGCATTTTTTAATTCTCCTAAACATAGAACACAACTTCTAATTAAATATTTGATATGCACAATGTTTTAGACTTGATTCTAAAGTGGAGAACAGATTACATTCTCCACAAATGCCTTTTCTACAGATGGATAGATTGAAAATTGGCAATGTGTGTGTTTATGGGAAAAAGTCTTAGCTAACAGATTTTTAATTGAAGCACTTTTTCTAATATACCTATTCTTATCAGTTTGAAAAAAAATTAAAATAGCATTTTCCATTTATCAGAAATTATGATAAAATATATTTCTCAACAGAATCTCTTAAAAAAACAAGTTGAAACACGAACAGCAGATGGTCGGAGAAGGATCACACCTCTCTGCATAGCTCAACTGGACACTGGGTATGTTTGAAAGTAATCTTTAAAATCTTTCTTTACCTTCTTACCTTTTTTTTTTGTTTTTTTCCTGTTCCAAACTTCACACTTTGTCTTAGGGCATCATAAAGCACTTATTGGAAATAAGTGTGTTTTCTTATGAAACAGAATTTCAGCCTGTGTTCTTTGGCCATAAGATCTCACTTCTAATAGATCAGGCTAATTCTCATTATTTACTGTTAGAGGTGAACAATGCTCTAATGTATTCTTGATTCATATCTATGTTAGTACCAGTTTTGATATCCTTTGGAGATGAACAATTACTCTGGAAAGGTACTGGGGATTTATTTAGGTTATACATGCATATCCACATGTGGAAAAAGGAAGAATGGAATAAATATTTTAGCTAAAATGACTATTTTTCAATTACTTCCAAAGTGTTTTTGAGAAATTTATTTGTTGTTTGTCTCTTTGTTAGGGATTTTTCTACAGCATTTTTCAATAGCATCCCAATATCTGGAACTCTGTCTGGCTCAATGATGTCTTCTCAAAGTAACCAGCAGCTCATGTCACTAGATTCTAACGCAGCAAATTCCCTTAATACTTCAAAGCCTTCTGTAGAGCCAACAGCAGCCAGTATAAAACCAACAGATGATGCAGCCAATAAAGATGGGTCAGTATTTGCTGTTTTGCTTTTTACTTACATGAGTCTGTTTAGTTTTTAATTCTTGTTTATAGTTTTGTAATGAAGAAATTATTAAAGTGGTTTCCTTACTGCAAAACCCGAAGAGTCTAACCTTCCTGAAAACATTGAGATTTTGTTAGTATTTGGCTACTTTAAATAGTGATAAATCAGGAATGAATAAATCCATGTGCATAGTTCTGGCAGTGAGCTTCAGTGCAATGAAGTACACAGCTGACTGCTAATGCTTTAACAAAATGACTTGCTTCTAGGTTGGTGGGTTGCTATTAGTAAACAATAGAAGGTTTTTCCAGTAGTGTAAGTAATGAAACCTATTTTACAACGAATTCTGACCTGTATCCTCTCTTCAAACATGTGATCCTTCCTTCCTGTATGACAACCCCATCAGAGCACAGTGACATTTACTTGTCAGTGCACATGTGCTGATTGGCCAGTGCATCTTTCAAATTAATTACAGAACAACTGAATTTTACTCGCTTTTCGCTCAGTGGTGGCACTGACCTGACTTCTCAGTGTGTTTTTACAGCGTTTGTACCAGCAGAGTGTCATTGAAACCTCTGCTTCTCCATCAAATTCGGTTGAAATTGGCCACAGATTAAAAAATGAGCGGGTGGACTATGAGAAATGATTGACAGATGAAGCTATTAAGTATTCTTTTCTTTGTAAATTGTACTTGTAGCAGCTTTTTAGTACAAGCATCAGTTATTTTAGAGCCATTCATTCTCTGAATTCATTCTCCGAATGAATTGAAAAATCTCTAAAGTAAACAGCTATTGAAATAACAGATCCCTGGAATGCTTTAGTGTGGGGAAAACACATTCCTTTGCCCTAGAGTTATGCTTGGAAAGGCCTAATAATCAGTTTGGATTTTTCAACAACAAAATCTAAACCTGACATGAATTGTTTCATCCCAAATTGTTTGATTGATAAACAGTAAAATATAATATTGTAATGGAAATATTTGGTAACCTGAACAAGGAGTAAAAGCAGGAACCCCTGTGATCATTTTAAAAAATAATTCTTTCCCTTTGGGTATGTAAGTACCAGCTGAAAGTGTAATTTTCTTCCTGAATTTAAAATATATAATAAATGAATTAGGGTCTTTTAATCCAGATATGCGGTCACATGAAGCTCTGAGTTCTGAGGTGTATCATAGACAGCTTTTGAGAGTAGGCAAAGCTTGCAAAACACTGATGCATGAAAGAGTGGAAAAAGAATATCATAACTGACAATGTACTTGAGTGAAAGGTTTTCAACATGGTTTCTAGCCAGCAGCATGAATGCTAGTTGTTGTGAGCAGTGCAGGTTACCAGTACTAAATTTCTCTCAATCCTTTTTTGCTGTCTCTTTTCTTGACAGTGTAAATGCTACCTCTGCCTCAGCTGCTCCTTCTGCATCGTCTTCCTCTGTGTTGACAACTCCATCCAAAATTGAACCTATGAAAGCATTTGATTCCAGATTCACAGAACGATCCAAAGCCACCTCAGGGACTGCTGTTGTAACAAACACAAATCAGACTGTTGTGGACAGGTAAGACATAGCCTGGGGAGGGAGGAAGACAATGCAGAGTTGAAACCCTAATTCTCTGTGGTGTAGATGTCACAGTGCTGACACTCTAGAAGTTGTCTTGGGTTTCTTCCACTATTGGAAGGAAGGAGACAGCTACAAATAGGTAAATTCTGTGCTGTTGTTATGCCTTTGTGCATTGTCCCTGGAATTTTGGTATCAAGCAGATTCTTCAAGATATTCCAAGTTAAAACTATTGTTGTAAGAGGCTGTGTGTGCACATGCCTGTGTGGCTGAGTGCAGCTGGGCTCCTTAGAAGACAAAACCAGCCAAAAATAGCCAGCCTGCATCTCTGTACAAGAGAGATTTACTTTGAGATAAATTACCATACATGTCAGCAGACAACCTCTCATTATCATAGCTGCAGTTGTATTTCAGTTTTATGCCTTGAAGGCATGTAGAGAAGATTCTCTGATTTTAAAGGGTTTTGGCTCTGGATCCACATGATTTAAAAAAAAAAAGAAAGCATTTTGTTTTGTGACATAGTGTTATGACATAAGTATTCCTGTTTCGCCAAAACAAATGATAAAAAAAATAACAATCTTGAGAAAGAAGTGTCATTCCCCAGTTATTATCAATAAAACATGGTTTTATACATCAATATTTTTATGTCAAAGAGCTTAACCATGTGACGCAGAAGCAAGATGTAGTAAATTACTTTCATAATTGCTTCTGATGTGTCAGTGAAATATGGATAAAGTGTATTGTTTGGCATTATTCAGAAGCCAGAGAAAAAGGGGTTGGATTGTGCAAGGTATTTCTCTGAAGCCAAGTAGTTAAGGACTAAGTGGCAAAACAGTGTGAGTTAATAACCAGCTATTGGAGGGAAGGAGAAGAGTATGATTAAATGATCTATTTTAGGGTATAATGGTTAACAAGAGAGTTCACAGGGGTTGTACTTTGTATTGGTTATATTATATTTAGTTATATAGGGACATGGATGTGTTGGACCAAGTCCAGAGGAGGCCACAAAGATGATGAGAGGGCTGGAGCACCTCTGCTGTGAAGACAGGTTGAGAGCTGGGGCTGTACAGGCTGGGGAAGAGAAGGCTCCAGGGTGACCTTATTGCATCCTTCCAGTGCCTAAAGGGGTTACAAAACAGCTGGAGAGGGACTTTTCATAGGTGCATGTAGTGACAGGACAAGGGGGGATGGCTTCAAACTGAAAGAGGGCAGGTTTAGATGAGATATTAGTAAAAAATCCCTTACTGTGAGGGTGGTGGACACTGGAACAGGTTGCCCAGAGAAGATGTTGATGTCTCACCCCTGGAAGTGTTCAAGGCCAGGTGGGATGGGGCTTGGGGCAGCCTGGCCTAGTGGAAGGTGTCCCTGCCCATGGCACAGGGTTGGAATAAGATGGTCTTTAGGGTCTCTTCCAACCCAAACCTTTCTGTGGTTCCATAGTTATGTTTCCTGAAATGGAAGCTGGAGCAGTGAAGTCATTTGTATGGTTTGCAGATACACATTTTGCAGTAGTCAGAGCTGGACAGAACAACTGCTGGGGATAGACAACAGAATGATGAAAGTTCTACATGAATAAGCAGAAGGTCTAATGTCTGCTGAAGGGGAAAAGATGAACTGCTCTTGCAACTTAGAGTGCTGAATTATTTGTATCAGCTCAGGGAAAGAGATCTGATCGTAATTGGAACTGAATGCTAAAATAAAGTTGCTATTTCCAGCTTTATCCCGTGGCTAACTGCTGGTTTGATTAATATTTTTAAAGAGGAGAATATGTCTGATTGGTTTACGTATATATTGCACATTGTACATTTGGAAAGGGTTTGCCATACCTCTTCAGCTTCCTCCTCCTGCCTTTGTGCATTTTGAAATACACTCAAAGAGGGCTGAGAAATGTCATCTTACCTGCAAAAAGGCAACATGTAGGACACATGGCAACTTTTGGAATCAGCTTTTTTTTTACAGACTTTTTTTTTACAGACTGAAGGATCAGAATTTAATTAAAGACAATAAGCCCAAGGATATTCTGGAGAGCAGCAGTGACAGTGAAGAGAAGATTCCAGCTGTTAAACCACTCAGTGTACCCAAACGGAAACTGGAACTCGAGGGAGAGACAGTAGAGAAGAAGAAAAAAGGAAGGCCTCGGAAAGACTCCAGACTTGTACCAGTAACTTTAACTGTTCAGGTGAAATAAATAAGACTCATTGTGGCTTTCAAAGTTCCTTTTATTAACTCAGTCCCATGTTGACTTGTTCCATCGACTCAGGGAAACACAAGTGGTATCAGTCCCTCAGAATTTTTAGCCATCCCTCTTCCATGCCTTTAAACTGTCTGGTTTTAGAATTGAAGCTTCGAAAAAGCAGGTGCACATGGTGTGGCAAATGTGTTCATCTTTTGTATTGATATGTAGCTACCTACTAAAGGTCCCAGCATGCTAAGTAATGATAACCTGCCAGATGACTGTATAGAATACAATGAAAAGCCATCAGTTTTTAGTGGTGTATGATGGAGAGTGGCCCAAGAACAAGAACGTGACTTGGATATGACGACTTAAGTGGTTATGAATTTCCTCAGAACCCTGAAGTAGTTACATTAGAGTTTCCATCATTTTAGGGCATATAGATACCTGTGTTTTCAGTATCTAGAGCTTAGATTTTCCATGTAATATACCAGAATTTTCATGAATTAGTTGCAGCTGAAAATAGGGTTGTTTTCCAAAAAAAAAAGAAAGAGACCACTTCAAGTTTGTTTTGTTTTACTTTAATTCTTAGACGCTATATTAAAAAACTTGTATTCATACAACTAATAGGAGCAAGACTAATATTTGCAATTGGTATTATTTGGAATTTTAAGAAAATTCTCTTTCAAATCAATCTATTTGGTAGAATATATTTGGTTTTAACTTTTTTTAATGGAGAAATTTAACTATTTCTGCAATTTTTTTTCCAGGCCCCAGCTACACTGGCCTCTGAGAAGGATGCTGCTTGCATCTCTGCACCAGCATTAGCACTTAAACTGCCAACCCCAATCCCACAGAAATCGTTTACTTTGCAAGTAAGTGGACTATAAGGAAAAAAACTTAATACTTTAAAAACAAACAAAAAAATCCTGCTTTCTTTTAAATATTCTAAGGTTATTCACATCCTTTGATAAGGTAACGTTTGAATGCGTGTATTTGTTGAAGTAAGCAAGATGGTGACACTTTAGCTTCTAAGAATATGTCTGTATGAGTAAAGATAATAGCAAATCAGCTGAAAATAGGGCATTTCTGACCCAGCTAAACTTCAGAGAGGAGTGAGTACCTCTGGGTCATGAGTCCCTCCTCCTGGTGAGCCCAAGTGTGTGGTGGAGATAAGAGGCTCTGGTGGGAGTAGCTGCTGCACCGTTACTGCGGTGGTGTTGGGAGTACACCACTGAAGAATCAAACCAAGGTTTTTCTGAGAGCTCTCTGGAGGTGCTCTGCATCTTAACAGGCTGGCAAATAGTAATGCTTTAGGTGTTTATGAAATAGTTTTTGTGTGTGTTTAGGCTGTGGTAGTCTGGTTCCAATTGCAAGACTGTGGGGAGACTGGGCACATACAGACTTGATCTGGTGCCCATAATTAGGAAGCAGAGACAGACTAGCACAACCTTTCCTTATGTTTGTGCTTCAAATACAAAGAAATCATTTGTGTTTCAGCCAAGGCCGATTTTCAGAGCTCTGCTCTTTTGAAGTGCCATGGCATATTTTGAAGCCACATTAAACAGAGAATGCCATACTTAAATCTCTTCTTAAAGACAGCATTGTTTTGGATCTAATAATAGTTGCTGCTTTTTTGAGTAGTTTTTTTTCCTCTTCCAAAAATCATTTTATTTTTTGTATTTCAGATAAGTTCAGATCCATCAATGTACCTTGAAGTGGAGAATGAAATGACCACAGTGGGGGGTTCAAAGTTGAGCAGGTTAAAGTGTAATCGAGAAGGAAAGGAATGGGAGACAGTCCTCACCAGTCGAATCCTCGCTGCAGCAGGAAGCTGGTAAGAGAGTGTCTTTTGCAGGAAGGGGGTCCTGAAGGCCAGAAGACATTTTTAGGTGTACAAAAGTGCAGTTTACAGTTATTTTTCATAATAAATGTTTATGGATAAAAGTATGCACTACTCTTAGTCTCAGGTTTTGCTTCAAGTATTAACTCTATGCAGTCTTAAAACATCACAAATTCTCATTAGCCAGTTACAACTGTTTTCCTGTATGTTTACATTTCTCCTTTAAATTTCTTCATTAAAGTCTACTAACTCCTAAGTGACAGGTTTTCAAGTGCTAACTACTAAAGAATGAAAAATTTGAAATGGCGTGTTTTGTCATGTCAAAGTATTTTCCTGAGTCTTTTGCTATTTTTTTCTCTTAATTTTTCTCAATTTTACCTAGTTCCAACTTCAGAGTTTGAAAGTGTATTTCTGAAGCCTGAGCCCTGTCCAGGTCTGAAAAAGAAGCAGCAGATTTTAAAGCTAAATACAAGTATAGGCTTGAAGGAGAGCTTGTGTATAACCAAAAGCTTTACTGGTATTTCCAGCTATGCCCCTTGGTCTGTTTAGTTTAAAACTTTTCCTCTTGGTATCAAAATTTTTTTCTTAAAGCTGCAATAGTTACTTTTTGGGGAATTTACCCAAGTTATATGATAGCTTAAGAATTCAGCCTGTTCTTATGCTACTTGCATTTGACAACATGCAAATGTTTCTTCTTTGTTTGTTTTTTTTTCCAGTGAGATTGTAACTGTGGCCTGTGAGAAACGAACACTGTCAGTATTTTCAGCTTGCGGTCGTCGCCTTCTTCCTCCTATAATATTGAATACACCCATTTCCACCCTGCATTGCACAGGTTCTTGCATCATGGCTCTCACCACTGCTGCTACGCTCTCTGTTTGGTAAGGGCCACGTTTGGCTGCAGCAGCTGGCTCAGGCCATGTTCATAGGTACCTTCAGTTGTGTCACTGCACTGCTCTTGAGACTGGAGCTTAACCCACATCAGGTCTGAACACTTTTGAACAGAACATGTAGAGTTAACTGGGCAGGACTGTTTCTGTTTCAGCAGAATTCTGTTTCTGTTCTAGGACAGTCCGTAATACTGGACTTCATTCTAGAATGAAGATAAAGAATCAGCTAGAAGTCACTAGTTTAAGTGTTTGCGATGCTTGTGGAACGGAATGGGGGGGAGGGGAAAGAGAAGTAGGGATACTTCTATCTTCCATCACACTTAACCAATGAAGTACACGAGTTTCTTGTTAAACTACTCCAGTTAAACTGGAGTTAAACTACTCCAGCCATTTTCAAGATGCCAAGATAAAAACAGTGGTAACTCGTTTACAGTTGTTGAATTCAATCTAACGTCTCAGGCAAGTCAGAGCTCCTGAAGGAGTTATTTGGATCCTCAGTGTTTGCTTTGCTGTAATGAGGTTTCCTGATAAAGAGCCATAAAAATTGTTCTCTGTTATTAACTTCTGTCTTACCATAAGGGGTTTGATTTTGCCAAAATAATTTTGTCGAAGCAATGAAGAAAATGTCAAAACAAACAAACAAAAAAACCAAACAAACTCCCCAACCCCCCACTTTGTCATGACTAGTGAAGAAGTGCATTTGTTAAAAGATTTTGGAGTTTTCAGTTGTTTGTTGACTGCAGACTTATCCTTTTGTCTTTTTCAGGGATGTTCACAAGCAGACAGCCATTGTTAGAGATGAGTCTTTGCAAACAATATTTTCAGGTAATAAAAAAGTCCTTTAATTACCAGCCTTTGAGCCCTCCTGTACTATTTAGTGCCATTTGTGAATATGCTGAAATTTTATGAAACCTGAAAAACCTAAACAAATAATTTCCCTTCATTATTGTGTAATAAAGGGAAGTTCTTGAAAAAACAGTGATGACAATATCAGTGAGTAGCAAACTTGTGTGAGATGCTGTAGCTTATAGTCTGCCTTGCTTCTGAATGTAGAAATTCAGTGTTGTGGAGATCACAAAATAAATATTTAATGTAAATCTGGTATTACAGGAATTTCTCAGTGTAATTTGCATGTTTATTGTCTCAATGATGAACAACAACTGATTATCTTCTGATTCATTACTTAAAAATCTTCAGTTTCAATCACTGCAGTATCTGGCACAACACAAATCATCAGAAAAGCAGTGTCTCAGAGTATATTAGCTTCTGGTTTAGTACAGTACTGATCCAAACTAGCTAGAGAAGCAGTTGTATTAGCAGTTTGCAAATGTCATCAGCAGAAGTTACATGCACAAGCCCTGGACTTGGAATATGCTGGGAAATGAGACTCCAGTTCTCCCACTTACACTGTGCTCTTAGAGAGCAGACTTTTCTAAACATGCTGGGGTTTATAATTTTAACTTAATGGGGAAAAGCTAAAGGCTTCTTGACTTACAAAAGACATAGCAGAATTGCTGAAGATTTTCCCTAGGTAAAGAGAAGGTTCCTCATTAAGCCCATGTTCTGTATAAATTGCAGCATCAAGATTGAGAATGTATTCTGCAAAATTGATGTTAATGCTACTGCATTGAGCCTGGTGCTTGCCATCATTAGCTTGTGTCTTGACCTTCCTATCAGTGCTTGAGCACAACATTGAACCTTTTTCTGTTGGTTGCTGTAACTGGTAGTTAATGGTGGATGCAATTTTTGACTGTTATGAGTCTTAGGCAAGACTCCAAAAGAAACACTTTGATTTGACTTGTAGGAAGTGATGCAACTGTCTCTCAGATCTTGCTGACTCAGCATGGAATTCCTATCATGAGCATGTCTGATGGGAAGGCATACTGCTTTAATCCTTCTCTTTCTACATGGTAAGTCGTGTATTGTTTCCTGCTTTTGCAGCTCAGAGGAACTCACCTGTGTTCTGATTTACTGGGAAGAAATCATTCTATCTCAGAGTCATGGAAGAGTCAATACTAAACACAAGAAAAGACTACACAAGAGTGTGTGTCTTGTTGGGGATCAGATAGGCTTTCCCCATGGAAAGGCATAAGTTCCTATAAAAAAACTCCATGGTTAAATTATTTACGGTGTCTTTCCAAAACAGGTTCTTTGTTGTCTTCCTGAGAGGAAAACAACCATGTTGTAGTCCTAATATAATTTTTGTAATTAGTGTAATTACAAGAGCCTGCTTGGTGAAAGGGCTTATTGTTTTAATTCCTCCTTAGAATAATTGTTGTTATTCAACTACTTGAAGCCAATCCTCTGGAAAAGGAAAATCACCTTATTTGTTCTTTATATCAAGGGAGTAGGGAGCAGAGGACAGGCTCTCAGCCATAATTCTGAATTTGCTGCCATTTCTTAGTTTGCACCACAGCTTGGCAACTATATAAAAGAGCAATGCCTTTAGTCGTCATAGAAAGCCACTGAAGATGATATCCTTAATTAGGTGTGGGAATGGCAGCTGTAATGTCAGCTCCCTCCGTATGAAGGGATAGCTGTGATTATGGAAAAGATTGCCAATGTGTGTGTCTGGTGGTGGGGGGAGACTTGACATGAGGTAAAATCAAGTTCTTAATGAGAAGGTCGTTACCTGTGTTCACTCCAGGCATCATTCTGGCTCATGGCTTCTTATTAGATTGTAAAATGGCAAGTAGAAAGTTACTTCTTTCCAAACTAATGATAAATT
The DNA here is from genome assembly GCA_013397815.1 of Aleadryas rufinucha. Classification (NCBI taxonomy): domain Eukaryota; kingdom Metazoa; phylum Chordata; class Aves; order Passeriformes; genus Aleadryas; species Aleadryas rufinucha. Next base: position 292,054 of record VZTH01005066.1, read on the forward strand.
ATATTATACAATTAATATTTTGAACTTTGGGGGTGGGAGGAATGCGGTACAAGCAGAATTTGGACACGTAGTGGGAATAATCAGGGTCCCTGGAACTCCTGAGCACTTCAGTGATATTTTTTTTGGTTATCTGTGAAAACACAAATCAGGCTTTGAGGCAGAACAGAGCTGGATCCGCTGACGTTGCTGTTTGCACTCCTCAGACTTCTTTTTGGTTGTTTGCTTTTTTCAGGAATCTTGTTTCTGACAAACAGGACTCTCTAGCACAATGTGCAGACTTCAGGACTAGTTTGCCATCCCAAGAAGCCATGCTGTGTTCTGGGCCCTTGGCTGTAATACAGGGACGGACATCAAAGTACGCGCCCGCTGCCTTCGCGCCATCAGCACGTTTGTCTGGGTTTTGCCATGTCATTTATCCACGTGCCTGAACCCCTGAGTCACTTCTTGAAATTCCAATGGCTCTGAAATAATCAGTCTTTCATACAGTGGTTTTTTAAACCTTTTGCATGTTTGTAGTCTGTACCTTAATGTTGTTATGAGATTGTGTGGGGGGCAGGAAAGCGTGCTCTAAATGTAATCATTTTAAGGCTCCTCTTTATTGGATGGGTAGGGTATTGCACAACTTTGTGCATGTAATATTTTTATTATCTAAACCGAATTTTTTACATTTTGCATTTTAATTTTTAGTTTACCAGCTTTCTGGAGTAGGCCTACAATTTTTGAGCAGTTCAGTTGGCCTCAAAGAATCTATTTAATGAAGTCTTTGAGAAAGTGAGATATTAGTCATCTAGTGAGTATTTTTAACATGTGAAAATATCACCAAGGATTTGTGTGAGCCAGAGCAGATTCCTGCATGTAGTTTAACAGCCCATCCTCACTTGGATTTGAATTAGATTTCCTAGGCAGATTTCTTTGCTATTTCTGCCCTTCACATCCAAGTTTAATTTTTTTCTGGAGAGAAAGTGTGTTGAGTTGTATTATTTCATTGCTGTTCTCTTGAGGGGAAGGGGAATTAATTGTGAAAAGCATTTGAAATCCAAACAAACAACACTTTTTTTTGAGAGAGAGACAGTAACAGAATGAAAAAATCCCTTTTTGAAAAAAATTCTAATAACTGGTTACTTTTTTCAAAATAGCTCTTTTATGACAATACGTTTACATGCAAGAAATCCTTTAAATGCTTTATGTCTTGTGTGCCTCTGAAAGATCAGTGCAGTATAGCTAGTGCTACAAAAAGAGATATTCCTTAAACTTGTATCTGATTTTATGGCACATTAATGTTTTTGGTTTTGCAGTTCAGGAAGGCAAGCTGCAAGATTGTTCTCCATGCCTCATTTAGTGCAACAAGAAACAACACTTGCATACCTGGAGAACCAGATAGCAGCAGCACTTATGTTACAATCCAGTCACGAATATCACCACTGGCTCCTTATCTATGCACGGTACCTAGTTAATGAAGGTGAGACCTGCCAGGCTCTGGTACTTCTCTGCAGCTCTGATGGGCTTTTAAGAAACACTCTGTTCATGTCATGTATATGTATGATTGCCCTTAACGTCCTCCTTTTAGCACTTGTCTTCTGGGTTTGCTTAAAACCAAAACAAATTGGATTTGCTTCTGCAGTGCTCAGTCCTCAGGAATCCTGTTTTGACACAGTGACTGGAACAGACCATGGTTCTGCAATGCCATCTGCAGACTCAGTAATGGCAGCTGCATTGTGGAAAAGCCCAGTGGTCTGTCAGACACATCCTGGTGTTGGCTGGCAGCAGCTACAGATGTTTCAGGAAAACCAGCAGCACCTTGTAAAATACCTGATGTTCCTCAGCCAGCTGACAATTGCTGCCTGATGTGAGATGGAGGGGCTGCTCAATCTCTGATACTTTGTACCAGAGCCCATAAAACTGCAGAGAATTTGCTTGTGTTGCTTGCACTTTATTCTTTTACATTCTAAAATTTCAACTGCCTGTACTGGTGAATTCCACGTGTTAAATTCTGTGAGGAAAGAAACACACAAGCAAGGTTCCTTGTGTCTGTTTTATATTTGAATACACTTTATCTCTATGCTATTATGTAAAATAAGGTTAACCAACTGACTTTATACTTTTCGGATTCTGAAGATCTCTGTTGTATCTCTGCCTGTCTGCATTCATAATTTAGTAGTTCCCATTGTATTAATTCAGCCTTACTCCTCACCTTGCATAATCATTCTGCACAGAGGGAAATGAAATGTTTCGTGTTAGGCCACCTAATAGGTGTTGGCAGAATTAAAATCAGGCTCAATAATTCTTGCCTTTTGACCCTTACCTTATTTAACAAGAGAGCTTGTTGAACTGCATGTGGTTCTCTCTGTCCTTCCCCAGTTGAAATTAAAATATTCATCTTGGGTCATATGTTGAAGAGATGGTTGTGCTTTTAAAAGCCTTCACTAATTGAGAACCTCTGCTGCATGCAATGGGTTCCTCTGGCACCTCCAAACATTGCTGCCATGGATGGATGGATGGATGTCACAAAAACTGTGCTTTGCCACATGTGTATTGCTGCTGAACTTTGAAAATTGCACATTCTCTTATTGACCCTTTATTCTTATGATTATTTCAACGTCTGCTGAATTCTAATCCATTAAAATACTTGATCTATTATATGTTGATTGAGAAGTTACTCTTGCATAGACTTTGCTTCTTGCAAGGGAATTCCCCCCTCTGATTTTTGGGTGAATAAAGGTGGCCTGGAAACGGTGTGGTTTTATTAACTGTGTTTTGGTTTTCTAACAGCTGGTATGTTTATGAGGGGGGGTGGGGGGAGAGAGGTTGAGATCAGGGCAGCTCTTAAAACAAGCTGGAGTAATTACTCCAGTTTTTCTCCCTGTTGTAGATCATCTTTAGTAGTGTTTTTGGTTTTGAGAACCTTAAATAAGACCCTTCAGAGCTCTAAAAATCATCTTGTATTTCCAAAGATTTGCTGTAAGAATAGTAATATAACTTCCCAGAAATCAATGTTTTGGGCTTTATTTTATTCCAGGTGTTTGTAATTCTTTCCTGAATGTTGTCTGCTACATTGGGGAGGGGTTATAGGTAGTGAAATGCTTATGGAAGTGATTTTATTTCTGATTATCTCCAGGGTTTGAATATCGTTTGCGAGAATTATGCAAGGATTTACTGGGTCCAGTCCATTACTCAGCTGGAAGTCAGTGGGAATCAACAGTTATGGTAAGTCCTGGTAATAGTTTAATGAAGAACAAGGAAGAGCCACCCATAAAAATTACAGGGTATTACCCTTTCCATACTCTGCTCTGATCACAGAAGCAGGCTTTCTCCCATGGCACTGAGATTTATTCCATGTGAAACCACAGGCAAATGCTTGTTGACCCAGTGTCAGCTCTGGTGCTGTCTTGAGTATCACACAGATGAAGGAGAGTTGCATGTTCAGCTCTCCACATTGTTCAGGCAGCAGCTTTGAAACAGGGACATGCCAAGGACACGTCTTCCCTCTCAGAACACAGCCTGGGGTCTGGAACTGCAGAGGCTGCTCCAGCTTCATGACTGTGTAAATGTAAAGACAATTTTTATTCTGGGATTCATGGAAGCAGAGTGAGAATATAAAATACACAGCTCTCTCTAGGCAGGAAAAAGGGCATGAATCTTTGAGAGCTCTATGGAACATGTTAATGATAACAAATGATACATTCTGAGGATGCTTTTGTGTTTTCTGTGCAGGGTTTACAAAAGAGAGAACTATTGAAAGAGCTTCTTCCTGTTATTGGACAGAACCTCCGCTTCCAGAGGCTTTTCACAGAGTATCAAGAGCAGCTAGACATCTTGAGAGACAAGTAGCACGTCCCCAGATTTTTCCTGTGGGGCCTGGTCCGAGAGAAACTGCTGAACAGCATTCACCAGAGACAGAAGAGGAGCGAGAGCCCGGTCAGTGGGGACACTCCTGAAGAAGGGCTGTGCCGCAGAGGTCCCAGCGGATTCCTGGGAATGATGAGTGGAGGAGCTAGACAGTTTCCTGAGTGAAACTTGACCATTGAAGCTGTGGCCTCTGTTTCTATGGAAAGTCATGGATGTGTACTTCAGGGGGATCCTTTTGGATCTGGATCTCATTTTAATATTAAAACTAGCTGAGAACTGTTTGTGCGGTTTCTTGGATGTCCTGTGAAAAGCACAGTACTTCAGAGTACACTGAACAGCATATTTAACCCTGTTTAGGGTTTTTTGCCTGAGGATTTATTGAGGCTCAACACTATATTGAATTAGATGAATGAGCCACGTAAAAAGAAATTTCATAAATATTAAGGTATTATGCAGCCAATAGACTCTTTCCTGTGAATATAATAATAATAAGAGGCTGTTCTAACACATGGACTATTTTTGTACTAGAATTTGCTAACTTGTAATATGGAATTTTATTTGGCCAATAATCAGGCTGTCACTACAAAGTCATCTTGTAGGAGTTTAATTACAAAGGCTATGTTTCAAAGTAATTCTACCAAATTAACATGTCATCATCAGGTTTTTAATTTTTCAATGTTTATAAAAGGCATTTGGGGGGAGGGGGAGGGGTACAAGGGGGTGGCTCTTTTTGTAAGTACAAAATAAAAGAACGTTGCATTGGTTTAAAAAAAAGCAAAAAGCAAAAACATGGTCTTGAATTATTACAAAGGTCACAGGCATCTCCAGAAATGTCAACACAGGCTGAATCACATTAATGTGTCTAGAAATAAATCATTCTGTGTGGATGGTCTTTGCTCTGACAGCGTGATCAGGCACGTGCTGGTGCTGTGTGTGGACAGCTGCAGTGCCCCCAGAGCCCCATCTCAGCCGAGGGGGCAGGAGCTGTGTGGGAGTGCTCATCACCTCAGCCAGAGCCAAAGTGGCTCCTCTCACCACTGAGCAGCAGGGCCTGCACTGCAGCAAGGAGGGAGCTTCCTGCAGTTCTGGCCAGGTTCCTTGTGGAGTGCTTTTGGAATTCCACTGAAAACAAATCAAGTTGTTTTCTTTTCCCAGAGCATGCTTGGTGCTGGGAAAGGAGCAAGTGAAGGTGGTGGTTCTTTGCAGGCCCTGCTCTTTGGGTGTGCCTCAGTTTATGCCTTGCTTTGAAATGTTTTTGAGTAAGAGAATTGAAATGAGTAAGTGTATTTAAACCCTTGTAAAAGAGCAGTTTCTCCCCTAAACATCTAACAAACAATATCCTTCACCCTCAGCCAGGACAAGGAGTAGCTGTGCTGCTGTGGCCAAAGAGTCTGAGAGTGAGAACCAGTTGTAATGTTGTAAATAATTCATATGCTGTTGCCAATTCGACTACACTCCTGGGAACAACTATTCTGTTCCTCAGAGGAGAACCATAGCACCATAGAACCATGGAATATTTGGGTTGGAAGGGACTTTCAGAAGTCCTTTAGTCTAACCTCCTGCAAGCAGAGCAGGTTGTGCTCACCTTGTGCTCATGGATGCAGCCATGGACCAACTGATGGGTTTAAAACAGGAGCTGAGCACCATCTTCTGGGGAGAGGGGGAGTGTGGTCCAAAGCCTGGGGCAGTCTGTGGGAGTCTGGCTGTCCACTTCCATGGATTCCACGCTAGTGGCTCTGTGTAGACAGCTGCCAGGTTGATGGTTTAACGAGGAAAGAAGAAAGCATGAATGGATTCGGAAGTGTTTGATAAGTGAAAGCTCCAGGACAACTGGCTCTTTCCTCCTGCTAGAGACAAGGTATCCACACTCTGACCATCCTCTGTACAGCCTTGTGCTGTTCATACCAGTCTTGTAATGAAGGCTCTTTAATGGGATTTAAAGGTAATTAGCTAAGGGACAGTAAATTCTCTGTCGTTAAGTCTTTGAAGAGACACTGAAATACTTTTTGTGAAGAGTTGTATCCATATTACGACACCAAGTAGGTTTTTCTACCAATTTTTTTCCTGGGAGGTTCTGTCACTGCCCAACAGACCAGCAATACAATGATTTTAAATTCCATGCAAGAAAACATATCTTAGTGAAGCGGAAGCCCTGGAGGGCTGCTCTGAGGTCCCAGCACCCTTCTCCAGGCTGAACATCCCCGGCTTTCCCAGCCTGTTCCCCCGGCCCGGCGC